>JAMPIV010006754.1:0-22500 GCA_024509875.1 Oreohelix idahoensis
CACAGGCCTCGTCCTAACGTCGGCCGTGTACTTCTGTTAAATAGGTTATCACCAACCCTGCAGTAATACTTATTGTAGATAGAAGTTCCGCCAATCTGCGGCTCCCACAATATATCCTCGTCACTGGATTTCTGGACAATATAAGACTAACAGTCTTGGATGGCTACCTCGAGCACAAATATATAAGTTCTGAAATGGCGGATCCATGAACTGCTGTTCACCCTAGGTAATCCTTTACATGTTCTGCCACCGAAAAGCGTAATAATGCATAAAGGTCGGTATTACCTGGTAAATGAATCCTCAGAACTACACAAGGAATTCTGTCGTCATCCCGACGCACAGAGATTCACTGGGGAAAACTGCCATAGCAGTTACTTCGAAGATTCTCCCCGAAAAACAATGGACTCTTGGTCCCTTCAGAAAAACAGGACCTCCCGGCTTCCCGGAAGTATATCTCACTCCCGCTTAAAAAACCTTCCCATAGGCCCACGCCGAACTGTCAACCTCTGACCCTAAAGGTCAAACACAATGAATGAATAAACAAGGGAAGACAACCCCTAATCAACCTGACATCGCAGGTAAAGACACAATTATACTTATGATACAAACATAAGCAAATAACTTGACAGATGACTCCGTCGAAAATGACAGCAACAGTTTCATTATTCTCAACACTTGATCTGTCTTGCCTAACCCTTGCTGGAGTTTATGTACATTGTTGGTCCCTAGACCCTGACTTGGGCGGGGGGTCTAGAGCAAATCCCTACTTGTTTGTAAAGCTAGATTTCGATATGGCAGTATCAAATCACTCGAACATGAAACAATATTCAAAATATATAAGGAAATAATTTCAATCTTACCAGATTATGAATAAATAACACAGAATTGCTAGCAAAACTCAGCTGAGCTGCTGGCTATAGTATGGCGTCCCTAAACTTCTTACACTTTCTTTCATATGGAAATCACCACACTTTAAAATCTGTGTCTATCACTGAACAACTATTGAGAAATGACCCCAAATCCGCGACTAAGCGCCGACAATATGCTTGTCTGTGGCCAATCACTGCCTAGGTTTATTTTTAATTCAAATTTCCTACCCTAAAGTCATTTCAGTCATGCTTCAGTCAAGTATGGATGTTTATCTGTTAGTCTGTCCGTCTCTACTTGTGTTTCTACAAAATTTACTTGATTTTTGAACCAACCTTTCTCTCCCCTCCAAAATTTTGTCGTTAAAAGTTATTTTTAGACACAGCCACCACAATATCCCCTCTCCTCCATACCAAGTAGATTTGAACACCTGCGTTTCGAGGTCGTGTTTTTTTGTGCAAAATAGCGACACTTTTAGATTCAATACAGTCTGTCGATGATGTAAACTACACTGTCTTTTGTCATTATCTTCAATATTATCTATCCGTCTGTAAAATTAAGAACATATTAGTTCACTGCTCAGAATAGGCCATCCGGCCAACTAATTTTTATATTCCTAACATTAATATTAAGAAAAAAGTACTTTTTAATTTTTGTAATATTCCTAACATCTGCGTTTAGCCGCTGAATTCAAATCAAGGGCTTGGTATCGCAAAAGCGTCCAATAAATGACTGTGGCGTAACATATCTATGGTCCCTTCTGTCGAGTTGCTTACTTTTTATGTCAACTTGGGAAACGTGACTTTTCTCCGTTTCCCCCCCAATTGCGTCTCCTTAGCCTTTCTAGTCTCACGCAATCTTTCCAGTCATATTTTTTTTTCTTTTTGATCCGCCGTTCCCCTCCTGTCTAGCAAGTCAATTATTATGGAGGATGATGACCCGCGGTCTAGGCGATCATGTACTATTCGCAGCCTACGCATTATGTTTTTATCCTTAAATGTTATCTTTGGATGTATTTTACCGTTGTATCTCTGTCAATTTCACTACAGAATGTCAAATTTGTTCTGAATATCGACACTGTACTCTTCTCTTATGGCGCTTGTGTCATAACGTATTACTTTGTCGCTTGTAACGACTTTTTTCAATTTGATCTTGAAGTTTGCAGCAAGACGTTCATGGTCGGAGTCACAGTCTGCTCATGGGAGCGTCTTGATGGATGAGATATTCAGATTAGCCATTATGGATTTCTTGGCATTGTACATCCAGTAGTTTGCCATTGCTTTCTGGATGGTTCTGGCCGCTTACCATTACAGTCCACGGTGCGCCCTCAGCCCGATACCAGGCCTTTCCAACTCCTGCCCTAGAAGCCGTTGTCAAAATATTATTGATCATCCGCCCGTTCGGCCAGCAGTTGTGTGAATATAAAAGGCATATTTGTATCAGATGGAATAAGAGGTATGTGCGGTATGAGAACACTATCTAATTTCAGTCCATCTATTACGCGAGCCTCTTCGATGTGTCTATGTAGACACATAATTATCAATCTTTTTCCATTGCAGAGTTCCCTTGCTAAATCTGGTCGTTGTATTCTAAAACAGTATGGACCATTTCCAGGCGGTGATATAATCTCTGCACCCATTGATGCGAACGCCATTGCTGGGTTGTACTATCGTATACGTTCTCTGTAGTCATTTGCTCCACGCGTATCCCTGTAAGCAGCTCTAGTACGAGTAATAGAGTAGGTGTCTTAAACAGTGAGTCGAGTGAAACCTTTCCATCATGACAGCATTCAGCGTATTTATTCGACGGGTTTAACTCGTTTCCCCAATATCTTGCATTGCAATACTCACATATAACACATATTTCTTATGCCATGCTCTTCCACATTAATTACAGCGTGCTGATTATTCACTTCAGGTACTTCTTTTTCATTAGTCCTACGGTGTTTCGCGCGTTTTCTCATTTCCAAACATCTCTTTCTTTAATGTTTTCTGTCCGTTTCCGTAGTCGTAGAGTCTCGTTTTGGTCTCTTAGTCTATCAGATCTCTTCTCTAACGTTTCATTAGCATGTCTTCAACAGTTTCTCAAAGTTCGTACAGCACACATGGCAAATTACAATAAAAGGGCCAACGGTAAAACAAATACCATAAAGTAAATGATATGACAAATACAATAAATGAAATGATTTGACAAATACCATGTATGACATGATCCAAAAATACCATGTATGAAATGATTCCGTCCAATACTGTGAAGGAAATGATCCACCAAATGCCATCTAGTATACGTTATTTCAATACAATGCAGCAACAAAGCATTAAATATTAAATTATGAACTTTTAAAGTCAGCATATATATATATATATATATATATATATATATATATATATATATATATATATATATATATATATATATATATATATATATATATATATATAGGGCATATGGATTTCTTGTTTGAACTGGCTGTCTATTGCTGTGAGTGTAGTGTTTATTGATGTAATCTGTGCTTGGAAATTAGTACAGAATTCTGAGCACGGTTCATATATTTCTTATGTGCTGCCATTTGTGTCCAGCATTTATGGTGGACTTGAATGCTGAGCCATCTGTGTATGCATGTATAGTAGTGCAAGGGTAGCTGTTTATAATCTCTGAAGTAGCTATTTTAAGCATTGTTGGGATCGTGTCTCTTATTAGTGTGCTATCCATGAGTGTGTTTTTTATTACTGGAAGTTTTAACACCTTTCCTAGATCTATTTTGAAAACAGTAAATGTAAACAAGGAATCTATTTTTGAGTTTTGTTACGCAGGGATTTTTCGGGAGAGTATGGGGAATATACGCATCATGCACGGGATTGACTTGGCATTTGAGATGTAAAAATGTTACTATTCTAATTGGAGCCTCATAATTTAGCACTTCGTGAGTTTACGGCACTCTGAAATTCAACTCGTCAAGAAGACATACAGACAAGCTAGAATAAGGAATGAAAACAGGGTACCACTTAAAAGGACCGGGCAACGTGTTTGAGCATCTTGTGGCCTCACATCCCAGGATACCTCTGCCTTCATTAATACGGAAAGCTCGGAATCCTAAGAACCTGAACATTAAGTCATAGTGGGAGTCTATTATAAAGTATCAACCCAGACCACTTGTAAGTGGCATCTTAGACCAATTTGTCTTAACTATTTATCTGAGCCAGAAGTCAGCCTCTATTCCCAAATAAATTTGGGGTAAGTTGTACATTTTATAATTCTATATGTTGCATTATTAACATGTGAAAATTGCTTGTGCATGTCCAAGTTATACGAGGCTGGCAACCTCCGCATAAAGAATGATGGTTTCATAAACCCCCACTTTAAGAACTGGTGACTGCTTAATGCAAGTTTCTCATAGAGAACCAAAAGCAAAGGCAGTTCCAAGCTTCATATGGAACAGGGAGTGGATGCTCTAAAGATGTACATAATTCTTATATTAACATTTTCAACCAGTGCAAATGTAAATGTAAACATACTCAATATACATGCAATGGATGTTTACCGCTCACCGGGACTAATATTAATGCTCAGAGAGGGTAATGTTCTGAGGCAGATGTGATGATGAAATGAAAAAGCGGGGGGGGGGGGGGGGGGCGGGGGTGTGGGGGGGGTAAGAAACACAGTACTCAGGAGGGTATTCGTTTCTCTCTTATTTGTTGATACATGTCGGTGGTACCAACTAATGGTACTATATGTGGAACAAGTGAGTGGTATAAGCTGCAAAGAACAAGCCTCGGCTGAAACAGAAACCGATCGACACCTTAATGGCAGCTACGTACACATTTAAGCCTGCCAATTGAACCCTCTATTTTCAAATCAGACCATCTTTTATGATGAAATTTTAAAGACTCTATCTAAATTCTCCCCATCCGTATTTAATTTACATTATTTGTTAACGATAATTGATTTTTAAATTTGTTATCTGTAAATATACACATTTATAGTTGATTTAGTCATTTTGAGTCAACTGCACTCGCATATCTCACTCATTTTAAGTACTTATAACAGAGCTATTTAGGTAACAGTTTACTGAGTTAAATCAGTTGGGGGCTTATCAGAACGAGCAAAATCGTAACTTATAGAAAGTAAGGAAAGATACAAAGTTTACTCGGCCTGGATTCTATCAGCTGGACTACTCGATTTCTTTAAATTCCTATGAGGCTGCCTAGAAATGAAGCACCAATCTTCAAGTCAATATCTCTGCCAAGAGTAATCTTGAGCGAAAGGTAGATACCTTTGAAGACCCTCAGTAGATACTCTGGATTTTGGCCATTGTTGGACAAGCACTGCACAGAAAGGGGAGTCAATCTCGTAACACAGCATAGTAAGCGGTATACTTACACTTTTGTTTGCAAAATATTTTTTTTTTTTTAAATGTGCTTACTTTGAAACTACAGTGTAGCGAAATCGCATGAGTGTAGTATTTATTTAAATTTTCAATACTGTATTTCGTAAGAAAAAGACAAATTCACTGATTCCCTTTACGACGAAATTCACTTTACTGCAACGGCCTGGAACATAACATGTCGGAATAGTGGGGTATGCCTGTATAGTTTATGCAGTAGCGTAACTAGGGTTATTGGCTGTCAGGGCAAATGTGAAAAATGGCGAACTTGAAAACTGTTCTTTAAAATTCCGGCTAATGCATACATTGATTCTCAAACTAGTTACTTGTTATAATACCGGTTACAAAATAATAATAAAAAACAAAATAAACGTTTATTGTTAACAAAACTTGAAACTTATAATGTTACTAGATATGTATTTATATCTATAACATCGTACTTATTTCTTCTTTTGTCAAAGCGAATTCATTTAGAAGTTACAAAAATTACCAGAGTGTATATACACATTTGTAACTGGTATTTAGAATTCAAAATACGACAACAAAAGCATAAATTGCTTATTTTACTAGACATTTCAAAATGATTCGGAACTTCACACTAAAAATTGACTTTTCTAACTTTAGCCGATACAAACTGATCAATTATTTAATCAAAATGTGTTATTTCAGTTTTTTCATGTTCAATGCTCATTAAAACTAAAGCCGAAAGGCTGTGTTGTAGCATTGGAGCTATCAAATATACAGCCGTATCGGCATCATTGTCACAGCCCTCTAATAGCATTTTATCTTTTTCTTCTTGTTGCAAAATAACTGCCACAGTTATTTCAGCACCCTGTGTTTAAATTAATTTTATAAATGCAAGGAACAACGGTTTTACACGAATTGTTTTCTATTGAAAATCAGTATCAACATAAACAACTGTTAGTGCAATTTGGTCTCGATGTATCTGATATGGAGTAGAATCAAAATATTTTACTTTAACGATGTTCTGTAACAATTTCTGGCTAACAGTAGAAGCCATCAGCTGAATAAATTCATTCTGAACTAAAGTAGATAAATACGTTGTTGTTCCAGGGTACTTTTCAAAATTACTGATATGTTCTTTTGTGACAAAATCAAAATTTACTAACAATTTTGTTAACCCAAGAAAATTTATAATATTGCTTTCCTCTTCCTGTCTAAGGGATTCCTCGTAGCCATGCAACACAAAGTCCTGGGTTGCTATAAATTTAGCGCAATGGAGAATACTGTGAAGAACATCTCGCCATCGTTGTTTTTGTGTTGTAAATGAGCTTGAAGCTTTACGTATATAAAAAAAAAAGTTAGTTGCTTATCCTTTACAGGACGTGGCAATCAACCCCAGCTTTTATTGGCTGTTTGTGATTTTTCTAGGCAATTTTTACGTTCAGTAGTTTGCCATTGCTTTCTGAACGGTACGGCGCTTATACCATTGTTAAAAATCCACACAAAGCGATCTGCCACCAAACCGCCTGCAGCAGGTTTCGAACCTGGTATATCTGGATTATGAAACTGCGTTCATATCCATTAGGCCACAGACGTGGCGTATTTACGTATATAATTCTTGTAAATGACTTCTTTCCATTCTCTTCCATGGAGTGAAACGGTATCGATGAATTATTTTGCATTTTCTTGGGTGCTGAACATATGTGGCACTCTCCGTGAACTGAACCCATTATCCTGCTGCAACGAAGATTGACTGTCACTTAAAGAAAATCACAAACAACAATAACAAAAGCCTGTCTACTTTTCTGAAGAATAAACAAGCCAGGTGGTCCAGACTTCTTCTCCATATACATTTCCCTACTTTCTTTTAACGACAATTTTATTCATTGATTGATTTTGTGTAGAAATAAAAGATCATTCACTATTTTTATACTACTTCGAACTCCATCTGAACATTTATGTTCTCAGTGCATCTAATAAAATGACTTTCTTTGATGTCTTATCAAGCTCCAAGACGCCTACATCATGATACTGATTAGCGTCTGGTTGTGCTGTTTTCTCCTGCTCTTCACTGTTTAAAGCTGCCAGAACTACATCGTATCTGAGTATCATCTTTTCTTCTATTCCTATTTTTCCTGACACATGCAACCCTACGTACTCGTACACGAAATTACACACTTACACTAACTTCTCCCTTCTATGCAACTTCTCAACTGGTGCTTTTACTCTTCTCCACAGCACACCATCCCGTGACAATGTCCGACAATTACACATACCTACAAATAAATACAAGTATGAAGTGGAATAAATTGGATTTTCATAAATGAGACGGGGAAAAAGTTTTGCATATTTTAACCATGAAAATGGCACGCCCTAAATCTGTCGCCCAGGGCACGTGCCCCTCACCCACATCACTTTAGTTACGCCACTGATTGTATGGGAGAACACAATACAATGATCTTTAATTACATTGATTTTGTCGGAGAGTTTATAGTATTATTGTCATGAATGGATGTCTGACAGTAAATGTATATGGATAGCATGGGTTGATAGAAAGTCCTGAAGTATTACTGGAAATCATTATTATCTAATGCATACTATTACTGTTCTTGACGTTTGAGAATAGACATGTATTTGGATCGCCCTTCAAGTGTTTGCTCTTCATTTATATAATGTGGACGGTCATGGGTTGCTGTAGTGGGTTTGATGGTATTGTATGATGGTGATGGTACTAAGTGTGATGCATGAGGTCAGCTGTGAAGGCTCCTGAGATAAAATGTAGCTGTGAATTGTCAGAAGGCCCTTCTTGCTACCACTACGACCTCACACCTATCTTTTTTTTACTAATGAATGCAGCTACGTTAAATTCTAGGGTAATGATATGCAATGTGTTGTGGTAGTTTATATACACACACACATATACTTAATAAGTCTAATAATAGTAATAAATGTTACAACACACTGAACTAACTCAAGTTGTGTAAAATGTGGATAGTAATTTTCTTACATTTATTTGTTCTGGACCAAGGTTTTATTTTGGCCAGAACATATGAAAGGTTTAGTAATTATGAAAGAAATGCATGAATATTACATAATAAACGCCAGGTGTGTACATATGTATGTTACTAGACTAGTTAATATTATTAATGTTTATAGTAGTAATCTATTTTGGGAGAACATTTAATGGATGTGCTGTTGGGGTGGTCTCATCACTCCCTGTCTATAGTGACTACACATTGTCCAGTTATTTGATGGAATTTTTATGGGTGTGTTAGCAAATAAGTTGAGTTGGTGAATTCTCAGCAGACCAGACGCTTACGTAACTTTGAAGGTGTAGCTCTGGTGCTGAGATCTGGTGGCCCCACCTCTCCGTGCTTGGGGGCAATATCAGAAGTCTGGTGGCCCCACCTCTCCGTGCTTGGGGACAATATCAGAAAGTTGGTGGCCCCACCTCTCCGTGCTTGGGGGCTATAACAGGCTGCTCTGACAAAATGTTACTGCACGAGTCCACTCTGGTAAAATTCAACAACTCATTTGACACCGCATTGGTGCCAACTGAAGCTCACAGCTCTGCAATCAAAGTATTAGTTATGTGTCAGAATTCCATCCTCTAACCATTTCTGGACACAACACTACACAACAACAACACCATATAGACGGGTCAGATCTCTCTGACCATACAGCACATCTTACCAAGTTGGTTTCACATAGGATAAGTTCTCCCAGACTACAGATTCTGAAATATGTTTATTAGCTTCCTGCCATAGAATAGGATAGGTGATATGTTTCACTGATCTCAACACTTGATCTGTCCTTCCTAATCCTTGCTGGAGTTTATGTATTTTATTTGTCTCTAGACCCTGAACTGGGGCGGAGGGTCTAGAGCGAACCCTTACTTGTTGTAAGGAACAGATTATGCTATTGCAGTATCAAATCACTCGAACCTTAAACAAATATTAAAATATACAAAGAAATAATTTTAGTCTTATCAGGAATATGAATATAGTACACAGTTAAATAAATGCTAGCAAAACTCAGCTGAGCTGCTGGCCTTATGATGGCGTCCCTCTAAATACTTCAATAGCTTCTGGGAATTACACCACTTACTAATTCACTGTGTCTACCAGGACAACTTAAACTGAATGACACAAAATGCGCGTCTGAGCGCCGATAATATCTTCATCTAGGGCCAATCACTGCCTTTTCTTTTTCAAATTCAAATATCCTACCAATAAGTCATTTCAGTCATACCTCAGTCAAGTATGCCTTATTGTCTGTTGGTCCGTCCGTCCCTACTTGCGTTTCACAAAAAACACACTTGTTTTTTGAACCAACCCTGTTTTCACTACACAATCTTGCCTTTAAAGTTATTTTTAGCCACAATTCACCATCCCACCCCGTTTCTTTTACTCTAACTAGATTTTAGCACTTGAGTCTTCAAGGCCACTATTTTTTGAAAATTAGTGACATTATTGTTTCAATGCAGACGTTCGCTGATATGAACAACACAGTCTTTTGTCAATATCTTTCTTATCATCTGTCCGTCTGTATAAATGAAAGCATATTATTTCACTGCTCAAGATGGGCCATCCGGCCAGCTAGGTTTTATATTCCTAACATTATTATTAAGAAAAGTCATTTTTCAAATATTTTCTAGAATCTTCTGGAATGCGTTCATCACTGCATTCAAATAAACGGACTAAGTTATAGCAAAAGGGTCCAATAAATGACTGTTGCGCACAATAGCTAAGGTCCCTTTTGTAGATTTCTTTACCTTGTGTCAACTTGGGAACATATAATATTAGCTCGTTCAAGGGCCCCCCACCCCCTTTTTCCCCCCAACTGAATTAACAGTAAAAATCCACTGCTTATTATTATTGTTATTGCTCGTATTGGCTCTTTAGCTGTAGATATAACTATTTATATATTAGAATACTTATTCACACGTGTACACTTCTCTTTGTAATAATTAATTCAACTATGAATTTGTAAACACAACGTACCGTATACAAATTTAATGATCAATTAATTTAACACTTGTAAATAAATAAGAACTGGTGATTAATAAAAAGTAAGTCTCATCATAGAATATATCGGCTTTCGTAAGCTTAATTTTAGAAAAGAAAATTCTTTGTTTGGCCGGCTAAAAATGGGACTTGCCGAAATTCTAAAGTGTCGATGCTGATGGTTCCGTATGGTGAGGGCACGATTCCAGATCAGCCAGAAAGTACCCGCTCCTGGTCAAGGCAAGAATCTTCACAACCCTTGGAATGTAGGTTTCAAATGTCAATTACAAGCTTTGGGCCACAGAATGGTAATGCAGCAAATGGTCTCTTCGGGACTTATCACAAATAGTCGGGTCGCCTCGTGCTGGTATCACAAACTTTAAAGGGAATAAAAGAACAAATTCCGCAGCTAAGTCTTTGTTTTCCTGATGTTAATCAGGGGTCTTTTCCGCTGTACGTCTGCAGTTTGTTTTCACAGATTGTTTACTCCCCCTGAGCGTATATTACATCACTCAAGAGATACGATGAAACTCACCATTATTTCAGTTAATTTAAGGACAAATTTGTGACTGGACAGCGGCAAGTGACTTGTGCCTGAAGCAACAAATTAAGTTTACATACATTCACAAAATGATAATATACAACTTTACCCTTTTGGAGTCTGTGGTTACCTCTACTTTTGGTGTTCTCTGAGAGAACCCGCTTGAAGCAATCACCATCGCTTGCTGAGGTGATTCATGAATGTTTTATTTTCACATGCTGAGGTTGCCAGCCTCGTCTGGACTTTTACCACCACCAAGTACAACCATGTAAAATTCAAAGCATAAAAAATATGTTACAACTCACCACATTAATTGAGAAATGTTAGACTTCTTGCTCAGGTTAATAGTCTTGGCAACTTGATATTGATGCTTAGAACACATGTCGTGGTATTTATTTCTGGTAAAAAAAATCCCTCTGTGGCTTTGTGCGTAACTCGTAATGTCCGGTTTCTGTATGAAAACCCATGGTGTCCTTGCTGCATTGTTCATAAGTGTTCCATTACGATCGGTCCTATTTAAATTCAAATCCTTACTTGTATTGTTTCCTGGCTTCAGTCCGAGCTGTCTGCTTGATGATTTTGGGAATGCAGTCGGTACGTCTAAACTGTTCTACATTGTATTTCAGACTTCCCCAACGCACTCTTGTCTGCTACTTGGCAACTCCCAATCAGAGCGATTGTATATGACAATTCGAATTTCCAAACCAATGACATTCAAAAACATGTTATGGAGCCGATATGTTACATGGACCTTGCAATATATTGTCACGAGTTGTCATTGAAATGTACTGAAATTCGTATAAACATTTATAACAAAGAAGGAAGGGTTACTCGAGGCCTGTAAACAGTAAATAAATATTAGACAAAAATAAAGGTATGTTTTCAGGCACTCGTAAGAAATAAAGAAGTAGAACACTAGACAACAGCATGCACCTCTAGTACAGCGGCCAGGACTGAATGATTGAGACGAGACAGATGGAGGATTAACTGCTATGTATGCCTTGTATATGCATTGACCATGAAGATGTTTTCCTGAAGTAAATAAATGTTGATGAAGGAACTTCTATATAAGTTAAGGACCATCTTAGAAAACATAGTGGCGTCCTTCGAAGTTAGTTATGCCACTTAAATAGATATCTTCCTCTGCAATTCTTGGAGCTTGAAAAAACACGTCTTACTAGGACGACCTGTAGTAACGAAAAGCCACGAATACTAGCCGTTAGAATAAATTAGTGCAAACGCGTTACGTCAGAGACAACTGGTGACGTATTAAATATGCAGCGTTCAATGTAAGTTAAAACCCGAGCAAAAACATGAGTTACCACAAAGAGACATATTTCCTCAGAATTGATTTCAATAAGCCTATGTGTGGCAACAATACAAAACATATCTATATTCGTTCTTTAACAATAACCCTGTCTGCTGGGTATTTAAAAAAATCAAAAAATTAGATTTTTTTTTTGCAATTTATTTGATACACGTCATCAAATAATTTATGGAATCGGAAATTCGGCCAGAATTGATCACATAACAGTGTCAATAGTCAATCAATCTAAATAATCTGAGTCACAGTCTGCATGCATTTGTACTAATTGAAGTAATGATGCAAAACAGAAACACGTCAGTCATAAGTCAAGAAAAGAAAAGGAAAGTCAATCACATTAATTACACAACAAGAAATAGGAAAATATGTATTCTACTTAAACCCATGGAGGAAAACTACACGTAATTTCCGGTGTTATGTCTTGCGGTTCGCACTAATGACCCGTCATCGAAGCATCATTTTTGGTGATGCCTAGAGGGCAGGGAGGATAGTGTGATTCGCTCGCATAGCTACGCGGGGTTGTCGCACGGAAGGTCCTGGGTTCGAGTCCTTGGTAAGCCACTCACGTCTGTTGTTTTTATGTTGTCTAGTGTTCTACTTCTTTATTTCTTACGAGTACCTTAAAACATACCTTTATGTTTGTCTAATATTTATTTACTGAAATTCGTGCCTAGTTTGGAGATAAGTATAAAACGAGGGCCTCAACAGTAAACTTAGCTTACATACTCCCTAAATCATGTCGTCATAGACGACTAATATGAATTTGTTAGTGGGAAGGCAACTTAATCATTTAAAATGTATTATTTCAGAAAAAAAACCCACTACATAGAGCAAATTAAATGCATTGGTACTAATGTCAGCAGTAGTGGGGGCCACGTGCACATTAAGCAGTAATAAAATAAAGTTTAAAGATGATGAAAACGTTGAGGATTCAACAGCTAAGAACGTCATTGCAATACTGTGTTACAGATATTTGTGTTTCCTCTGACAGATTCCAGCTGTGACTCTGGGCAATACGGACGAGATTGTGAGAACACTTGTAACTGTGCTGGGGTTGAGACATGTTTTGTTAGCACTGGGGGATGTCCTTCTGGGTGCGCAGCTGGATTCCATGGGGAGAATTGCAATAAACGTATGTTTAAGTTATTTGCAATTTTAGTTTTTAAAGTTGCTATTTCTACATACATATTAGCGCTATAGAACGCAGTTTGTGATTATTTGATTTCCTTAAGCTAGTTTAATCAAACACGTCTTTGAGTCACCAAAGCGAGCAGTCGTATAAGTTGTTGGAAATACAACATATCCATTTGAGCTTGCACTGGCGTTAAGCAAGGCTGCATCCTGGTTCTTACCCTCATCTTGTTCTAGAAACACGTATTCAGAGATGCGATTAGATGAAAATGTTTTTCTTCTAGGTCAGGGACCGACGGGTTAACCTCACATGGCTGAAGGAAAATAAGAATGTTGACTTTAAGGGACTTGTTGTTCGCCGACAACGCTGCAATCGTCACTTAAAGTCAACAGGAGCTCCAGAACGTATCGAATCTCTTCTTTCAAGCATGCCAGGAGTTTGGCCTCACAATATGTTTAAGAAAACAAATATGATTGGCGCAGACTTCGCTGGCTTGGCCATGTTCGCCGCATGGAAGATGGTCGCATCCCAAAAGATATCTTCTAAGGACTATTAGCAAATGGCAAGAGAACAGTTGGGCGACCACAGCTGAGGTTCAAAGATGAGTGCAAGAGAGATATGAGGGCACTGGACATGGATCCAGCAACATGGGAGGATGAAGCTGCCGATCGCACTAAGTGGCGATGCTATTTACGGCGCCACCTCAGATTGGGCGAAGAGAGACTCACACAACAAGCAGAGGAGGGGAGAAAACGTCGAAAGGAGCACCAGGAAAATAAGCAGCTGAGGGCTGTCACCTCAGGTGCGCATTCCCATAGTCAGTTATGACTGAAGAGGTGTGGTGGTTTTGATGTTATTAAGTGTGGTTGCTATGTTACCTAGTGTACTGAATGAGGTCAGCTGTGAAGGTCCCCGAAGATAACAGTTTATGTGAGTTTACAGGTTACCTTTCTGCTACCACCTATGACCTCAAACAGACTTATTCTGCTATTATGTATGTTAGCTACGTTTAATGTCTAGGGTACTGAAATGTGGTGTACAGGTAATTAAGTACACAGACACACACATATAAACACTAGGTCTAATACTAAGCTCTATGATCAAGTCAATTAACACTGGGGTTAAAATTTAAAATTTAAAATTTTTTCAAATTTATTTAGTCCTGAACCAAGTTTTCTTCTGGTCAGGACGTATGAAACAATATGAATTTATATCAATAAAAGAGCATATAATTGAATAATTACATGAAAAGTTTTGTACATAGATATACATAAGTAAAATTCGCTAATATTGATACAATCTACAGAGTTTTTGGGAAAACTAGTACTGGATGTCGGGTCGTGGTGGCGTCATCATATCTAGTCCTTGTTATTACTGTTCTTTGAATTTCTAACAGGGTAAATGGTGGTAAAGTTCGTTATTAACAGTGGTTTTAACTTTATTTATTAAGTTTGATGAATCAGCAGCAGGCCAAGTCTTCAGTACTTAACTGGCCTGTGACGATGTAGTAAAGTTGTTCACTTGGCCCACTCCTCACAGTTGCTGAGGTAAAATGATAGGCTTCTTACTCATCCACCGTTGGACTTCTTCAGAACATCTGGCACTATCACAGTGCCAGACAAAGAAACTCTGAAACCACAAAATTAGGCCATGTGTTAACACACTGCCTACTTCACCATGTTTACTAACTCTAATACATAAAATAACAAGACATGATCAGATCTCTCTGACCGACCCAGCACATCTCATCCAGGCTGTTATCGAATAGCACCAGTTTCCGATTCCTCTATGAACTGCACTGCATCTGAAATATTTTCATTAATCTCTTTTTTCCATATAATAAGGTGGGTGATATGTTCCCACTGATCTCCTGAAATAAAGATATGTATTCTACATTCTTGGATATGTTTTTTTTTCATTTTATTCATTCGCCTCTAGGCCCTGGACTGTCGCTGGGGACTTAGAATAAGTACTCACTTGTCGTAATAATTTTTCATTATATGGCAGTATCACTCACTCAGAACTGTTAAAAAAAGTGAATAATTTTTCCCTTACCACAATTCAAAATGAAAACACACAGATACGTTGTACTAGCACAAACTCAGCTGAGCTGCTGGCTAGACTATGGCGTCCCACTGGTTATACTATATCCTTAATGGAAGACACATTTCTAGCATCAACGATCTACGTCTGTGGACAGTCTTCAACAAATGGCACTTGCCGGCTAAATTTTTCAATAATATTACTATTTTGTCCAATCGGAGTACTTCCCCTCTACAGTTTAAATATTTAAACCTAAATGTCCAATTTAAGTCCAGTTTCGGTCTAGTGTGTAATGTATTTCGGTCGGTCTGTCCGTCTGAATTTGGGTTTTCCCAAAAGTACACTTGGTTTTGGACTAACTACAAAAAAATATACACAAATTTTTGTCTCACTTACGTATAAGATTTCTATGCTAAGTTATTTTTAGATTCTACCCGCCTTGTCTGCCCCTTGTCCACATGTAATTTGTTTTTCTGCTTTAGTCTCAAGGACGTGTCAAAAGTAACTTTAGTGAGAAGTATGCACAAATAACTGTCTGCTCGTCTGTATTGAAAAATACAGTCTTTCGTCAATATCTTCAGTGTTATCTGTCCGTCTTCGTAGTTGAAAGTATATTATTTCTCAGGGAAGGATGGACTATCAAACTAGCTAACTTTTATTCTTCTAAACTTATTATTAAGGAATTATATAATTTTTTCAATGTTAGTCTTGAAATTTGTTTTTACTACTCGTTCACGGCGTTTGCCGCTATATTCAAATTAAAACGACCATTTACCGTAGAACGTCTAAGATACGTCTGTTTCTGACAAGAGCTAAGGTCGTTTTCGTGTCCAATTTCTTACATTGTGTCAACTAGTGGCGTAATTTTTTTTTAAACTACAAATTGCGTCTGCTAGACTTTAGATTCAAGCACGTGTGCAGACCGCATCATTTTTACCTTTTCTCTCCGTTTCTACCCCGTCTAAACGAATAGGCATTTTGTCTCCATGTTATAACTAGTTGGTTTTCAATGACACTAGAACACGATGGCGTGGGCGACTATGTAGCAGCGTATCTTCTCTATATTTTATCCCTACATGTTATTTTTAACGTTATCTTTATAAATGGAGGAATTTTATCGTTGCATTACTGGATTTTCACCACAAGGGGCTATTATTATTACTATTATGGCGTCGGCGCTACATCCTTGGCATTTTTGGGGAAGAAAAAGTGGCACAGGCCGAGGTGTTGTCGTGTGCTGTCCTTCAAAGCATGTTGTTACGTGTCGTTCGTCTAATGTTTCCGAGAGAGTCTCCGTGGCGAAAGTAAGTTAGTTGTCGTCCAACAACACGTAGTCAGTATAGTATAACTGTATTGAGCGGACCAATACATTTCTCACAGTTATACACAAATACAGTTTATTATATTTCTACAAAACTGCTGCAATGATACTTATGTAAGCCCAAAGGCAAATGTAGCATTACAGTTTTGTCCAATACGTTCTCTATGAAACGCTGGTCAGTTTCACTCGTTCCAAATTTTATTTAATATCGTCCATTGGACATCATTATGAATAATCACACATTTTCTTAATAGAAAAAAAGCCAGGGACACCTCAACCAAGTTTCTTGGTGTCCTGGTGATCGAATATTTCAGGAAAAACACAAAATACTGCAGGAGCTCAAAACACATGCGTCTGCTCACTTCAGAACACAAGCCGCATCTCTCCTTGCAGACGATTTCCTTACTTCTGCTACTAATTTGTTCACGTGTGCTAGTAAATCATATAGCCATGACGTCACTTCCTTTATTAATAAAAACTCCGTATAAAATGCACAAAAAAGTTGCCCTATCGAGCTGCCTATAATATTGACATAAATGTTTTGAATTTTAATCATAACACATGAACTTGTATACTGCTTTGATTGCGCACACTAGGCTGGCTTTTTCACGTCAGTCACATAGTAGATGGTTGCATCACCAAAGATATTTTCTACGGACTACTTTTAGATGGCAAATGAATATCCACGGTTTAAAGATGTGTGCAAGCATGACACCTGAAAAAATGAAGCTGCCAATCGCATCAAGTGGTGATGCTCGCTAGACACCACCACAGACTGGGTGAGTAAACGCTCTAACAACAAGCAGAAGAGACAAGAACACGCCGAAAAGAACTTCAGGCAAAAAAAGCAGCTGATTCCCATACTAAACCGAACATTATTGCAGGTCAGTTATAGACTCCTTCTCTACTGGCACAACCCAGGATTACTGATTCCCATACTAAACCGAACATTATCACAGATCAGTTATAGACTCCTGTCTCTATAAGCGCAACCCAGGATTACTGATTCCCATATTAAACCGAACATTATTACAGGTCAGTTATAGACTCCGATCTCTATAGGGTCACAACCATGGATTAATGATTGCAACATGAAACCGAACATTATTACGGGTCAGTTACAGACTTCCGTCTCTATAGGGTCACAACCTGTGACGAATAGGGTGTATGTAGAAGATCAGACAACACTTATACACCGCTCGTCTAGCCCACTTTCTAAGGAGTAATACACCAACTCCAACACCATATCAATCTCCGTGAATAAATTATATCACAAATAAGTCACAATGGGCGCAGGGCCGTTACAAATATTGGAGACATAACAAATCCCGAGTATTCTACTATCACTCTGATCCTCGGAATATCTACAGCCACAAAATAGGCTACTTCATAAATCCACTGCACACTCTGGCCCTCTACTCGCGCACTACTATAGACATCCACACTTCTCTTCTCTACGCTCTTTGCTGTCTCCTGTCTACTCTCTACTGACTCAACTCTCTACTGACTTAACACACTAATGACCCAACACACATATCTCTCTCACTGATCCCTTTCATTCGTATTCACCAAACACGTGAAAACCTTCCACACTCCACTGAGCTTCATTCATGCATAACTATTGCTAGCAGCTTGTCTTAATCTCTGCTCACAACATTGCTTGTAGCTAAATTATTACAAGGCAAGCATTCCCAACTCACAAGTACTCAAATGACTAATTAAACTCCCGCTGGATCATGGGAACATTCATACATGCATAACACCCTCAAAACACTCTGTGACACAACCCATGATTACTTATTCCCATACTAAACCGAACATTATTACAGGTGAGTTATAGACTCCTGTCTCTACAGGCACTACCCATGATTACTGATTGCCATGTTAAACCGAACATTATTTCATTTTGAACTTTTTGTGAACACACATTATTTTTATTTTTTGCGGTGCCTGGTCACAACGCAAACGTGGACAGGCTTTCTACATTGAAGGAACGTCACTGGGCAAAAGAAAAAAAAAACATGTCCATTGTTGATTTCATCACCGAATATTTTTTTCTGCAATATAATTTAAAAGAAGGTCAATTACATGCGTATTTAAAATAAAATAATTTTCACAAAAAATAAATCAACAAATAAAATTAACAAAAAATATAATAAAGTTATCTCTGATAACCATCTGTGAACAGCTAACTGTATATATTGTTATGATTTAAAACATAGATTTTAAAGAACATTTTATTTCAACTTCTTTTCTAACCTTTATAAAATTAGACCTAGCTCTAGTCATGACAATCATGCATAACAGAATGAAATTAATGAGTCCTCGTGTTTGTCCTATTTATTGCCTTATCCTCTGCCTAAAAGTCAGAAAATGTCCTCTTTTTGTGAAAAATGATATGGTCACCTTACTTACACTTGTATTTGTCTCACTGTTCTGATTTTGACAACTTCAGTTGATCTTCATTTCTCCTCTGAACTTGCTAATTATTAAATGATCTTTAGCGAAAACCAAAAACGTGTTTTGTAAATATTAAATACACTTTAACCTTGAGTTAGAAAAAACGTTCTGCGTAAATCTTGTCTCTGCAAGTGTGAAGTGAGATCTTTTGGGCTCACACTTTTGAGTGTACACTATCTGAACTACCAGATAAAATGTTCGACCTTAGATGAAATGCCATAAACAGTTTTCTTTCTTGACTAAATATCTAGGTCAAGCAATTAGCACTTCATAGTTTCTTCAAACGTGTTGTAAATATCGTATTTCTTAGATACCCTAAAGTCATTGTCCATTGTTTGTTTTCTTGTTATCTTAAGTTTATTTACAACACTAATATTATCAAGTACTGTCTAATATTGCTGCTGTAAGTTAAAGATTACTCTGTCTTAACTTTTGAAACTTGTGCCTGTTATATACTGCTGTGAAGTCTTTATGTATTTCTATTAGTATTAAAAATATGTCTCAAGAAAATGTACATTAATTAACACTGATAAAACCTGCCATTGCCAGGTCTGCCGGAGTTGATACTATTTTAGAAATACTTTACTGTAGTGGGTTTGATGGTATTGTATGATGGTGATATTACTAAGTGTAATGTATGAGGTCAGCTGTGAAGGCTCCTGAGATAAAATGTAGTTGTGAATTTTCAGAAGGCCTTTCTTGCTACCACTACGACCTCACACCTATCTTTTTTTCCTAATGAATGTGGCTACGTTATAATCTAGGGTACTGAATGTAATGTGTTGTATTGACATATACAAACACACACACACAGATATTAAATAATATATTATCAATAAAATTTAGAACACAATGAACTAAATCCAGCTGGTGAAATTTTAGAAAGTAAATCTTTTTTTAAATTTATTTGTTCTGAACCAAGGTTTTATTTGGCCAGAACATATGAAAAGATTTTGGAATTTATGAGTGAATGGCATGAATAAATGACATGATAAATAAAATGTGTGTACGTATACAAATTTTAAGATTAGTTAGTATTTCTACAGTTTATAATTTTATTTTCCCTGGGAGAACGATGAATAGATGTGCTGTTGGGGTGGCTTCATCCCTCCCTGTCTAAGTTTACCAAACATTGTCCATTAATGATGGAAGTAAATGGGATGTTTTAGTAGGAATTCACTTTGGGTGTTATGTCTATGAAGTTGGTGTAAATCCAGCAGACCAGCCTGCTTACGTAACTTTGAAGGTGTAGCGCTGGTGCTGGAATCTGGTGGCCCCACCTCTCCGTGCTTGGGGGCAACATATCGGGTGGCCCCACCTCTCCGGGCTTGGGGGCAATACAAGGCTGTTCTGCCGAGATGCGACACTGCACGGGTCCTCACTGTCAATTATCTAACCAGCATTTGACACCACCTTTTGGTGTCAACATAAAAACTCACAGCTCTGAAATAAAGTATTGGTTTGGGTTCAGAACCTTACCTAAGGAGCCACTTCTACACGTAACAATTTACAATAACACCATTTAGATAGGGTCAGATCTCTCTGACCATACAACACATCTTACCAAGTTGGTTTCCCATAGGATAAGTTCTCCCAGACTACATATTCAGAAATATGTTTATTAGCTTCTTGCCCTAGGATTTTTTTTTTTTTTTTTTTTTTTTTTTTTTAACCAGCGGCACTTGGGCTTTCAGCCCTTCGGCCCAATGACATGTCATTGCGAGGCTGGGGAACCTGAGGACTTTCCTTCCAACCCGGTCAGGAGCTTCGCTCCTTCCCATCCACAGAGGGTTTATCACAGGAGCCGTTCAGGCTATTCAGTCAAATTTCCGGCCGTAAACATTTCTTCAAACGCCGACGCCCGGGTTTGAACCATGAACACCTGGTCGCCAGTACAACGCCGAAGCCATTACACCAGCGCGGCTCCCCTTGCCCTAAGATATGATAGGTGATATGTTCCACTGATCTCAACACTTGATCTGTCCTTCCTAATCATTGCTGGAGTATATATATTGTTTGTCCCTAGACCCTGAACTAGGGCGGGGGGGTCTAGAGCAAATCCTTACTTATTTGTAAGGCTAGATTTCGATATGGCAGTATCAAATCACTCGAAACATTAAACAATATTCAAAATATACAAAGAAATAATTTCAATCTTACCAGATTATGAATAAAGAACACAGAAATGCTAGCAAAACTCAGCTGAGCTGCTGGCTATAGTATGGCGTCCCTGAACTTATTTCAATTTATTTCATTTGGAAATCACCACACTTGAAATTTACTGTGTCTATCACTGGACAACTATTGAGGAATGGCCCCAAATGCGCGTCTGAGCGCCGATAATATGATTGTCTGTGGCCAATCAATGCCTTGGTTTTTTTAAATTAAAATTTCCTACACTAAAGTCATTTCAGTCATGCTTCAGTCAAGTATGGATTTTTATCTGTTAGTCCGTCCGTCTCTACTTGCGTTTTCACAAAAACGTACTTGTTTTTTTGAACCAACCTATTCGTCCCCTCTACACTTTTTGTCTGTAAAGTTATTTTTAGCCACAGCTTCCACCAATTCCCCTTCTCTTTCATTCTAACTAGATTTGGACACTTGAGTCTTCAAGGTCGCGATTTTTGTGCAAATAGTGACTTGTTTGATTCAATGCAGTCTTTCGCTGATGTGAACAACACAGTCTTTTGTCAACGTCTTCATTATTACCTATCCGTTTGTATAAATAAAAGCATATTATTTCACTGCTCAGAATGGGCCATCCGGCCAGCTAATTTTTATATTCCTAACATTAATCATGCAACAACGAACTCATTGAAGAACAACACAATATCAATTAGGTCTCTCGCAAATACCTAACACTAAAAGAATAAACACCCAAGTAATTCATTAAAAGTTACTTCCTAAATCCTTAAAATTATCTTCATCCCTAAATTAATACCCAAACAATTTTCTACTAACTTACAATCTTCTCCCAGTATAAAATCTATATATATCTCTTATAGCGGGGGGTTTTGAGGTAAATTTCCGGTTTTGGTTGTTAAACCATACGATTTTCAAACCAATTCCATTTATATTGTTTCGTTTTTTTTTTATTTGATTTTTCTTTTCAATTCAGTACCCCCAAATTCTAGTCACATTACTTTTTTTTTCTTATTATCATTAACTCTCAATTACGAAAAACTCATCACCAAATTAGAATTATTTTTATTTGAAAATTTTTTTTTTTTTTTATATATTTTTAATTTTACTTATCTCATATATTCTATTAAAAAATTTTTCATAAATTTCTTATTTACATGATCTAAGCGATTTTTATTTTAATAATAATTTTATCATTTTTTAAATCAAAATGGGGTTTTTAATTTTTAGCTTTTAGCAATACCAAATATCAACTCAATTGCACTTTTTTTTTTTTAACTTACAGAACGATTACCTTGATGAGTCAATAAATTTTT
>JAMPIV010006754.1:32500-285000 GCA_024509875.1 Oreohelix idahoensis
TTTTTTTTTTTTTATTTTTTTTTTTTTTTTTTTTCTTCTTTTTTTTTTTTTTTTTTTTTCCTTTTTTTAAAATTTTTCTTTTCTTCTTTTTTTTTATTTTTTTTTTTTTTTCTTTTTATATCAAAATTTAATTTTCTAATTTTTTTTTCAAATATTTTTTTTAAATTATAAATTATTTTTTAAAAACACATTTTTTTATTTTTTTATTTAATAATATACAAAACCATTAAAAAAATCAAATTATTTTTAAAATAATTTTTAAAAACTTTTTTATATTTTTTTTACAAAACATATATTTTCAATTAACAAAACATTCTAATTAATACAAAAATTATAAATTAAATCTACTTTTAAATAACAGATTTCCCCTAATTATAATTTTAAAAAATAAATTTATTAAATAATATTATTAACAAATTTTTATTACAAAAATATTATTAATATCTATATTAATAAAATGAAATCTAAATTTTTAATTAATTATCAAAATATAAATACCATAATAAAATTTTTAAAAAACCCTAACCTATACAACAAAATTCAAAATATCTTATAAAAATTTGTTATAAAAAAATAAAAAAAATAAAAATAAACCTATATAATAAAATAAATTAAAAAATTAACCTACTTTTTTCCCTCTATTTTCATACTAATAAAAAAAATCCTAATAAAAAAAAAACAAAAAAATATTTTAAAAAATTAATCTTATTAAAAAAATCAACCTAAAAAAATAATTACATAAAAAAAAATAAAAAAACTATTTATCATCTATTGGTAAGGACAAATTTTGCAAATTTCTTTAAAAAATCCCATATCACGTACATAAAATATTAAATAACACACTTTTTGGGGAAATTAATAAAAATTTTTCTTTTAAACCTCAAAAATAAAATTAAACTATTAAATAAAAATTTTCTAAATACAAATAAAATAATTAAACATCAAATAAATTTGGTCCAATCAAATTTTTAAAAAATATTAATAAATAACACCAATTCTAATAAAAAAATTTACAATACCCATTATATATAAACATTTTAATAATATCAATTACATCAAAATTCTATTAACCTTATTTCCTAACCAAATACAATTAAATAAATATAAAAAAAAACATTAAATCTCATTATAAAAATTTATTAATCATTTTATTACACATTACTTTTAAAAATAATTACAAAACATCAAATAAAATTTTAAAACCTAAATACTTTTTCACTATTAATAATTACAAATTAAACCTTAACCAATAAACCACAATTAAATCAAAAACAAATTAATAAAAAAATTAACCTTTATGTCGCACTTGGAAAAATTATTTTTACCATAATCCAAATCATTTTATAATCTAAATTTTCAAATATATTTATCCTTTTATAATCTTTTATTACATCTCCATTATTATACATACCAATACCCTTTTAATTTTATCAAAAAACACTTCTAATCTAACATTTATTTCAATAACAATTAAATAATATTTTTTTTCGAATCATCTAATCATCACATCCATTCTAAAAATTTTTGAAACCAACCCAAAACCCAAAGGATAATCAATAAACATACCAAATACGTTAAAAAAACCGAAAAAATTATTAATCAAACTAATCAAAATCACCTAATAAACCAAATAAAAAAAAAAAAATAATTTTAAAAAAATAAATCAATGGCCATTACTAATACAAAAATACAAAAATTATCAACCAAGTATTTTGAAAAAAAAGTTTAAATATTAGGGGGGTTAATCCAACCAAAAAAATTAATTTCACACAGAAAAAACATACCCACCAAAAAAATTAGCACACCCGACCACCATTACATTCTATTTCTCCTGAACTTACCGAAATCACCAATTATAAAATTACAAATCTTAAACCATTAAATCTTTAATTTCCATTATTACAATGAAAACAAAACTCTTAACACCTTTAATTTTTAATTAATAATCCTACATTAATTACACCAATCTAAAAACATTAAAACAAATTAAATTTACAAACAAAAATAAAAAATAAAAAAATACCAAAAAATGTTTCCCATATAAAACCTTACAAACTGCATAAATCAAGCATTCCAACCACGCCCCATTTACCCACCTTTTTCCACATAAATAACTATTTACCACCCATACTCACCATCTCATCAACAACAACCAAAAAACAAAATGTCCTCCCAAACAAAATTCCAAAATTCCCAAATTAAAAAAAATCATATTCCAAAAAATAAAATTAAATACTCCAAATAAAAAAAAAACCTAATTCTCCCAAAAAAATACAAATAACCATAAAAAACCTCAAAACTCAAAAACATAAATTTCATAAAACATGGCACTACAACCCCTATCTTAATACAAATCATCTATAACAACGTTTACTCACAGTCCATGACAAATTTACTCTCCCCTTTAAACTCACAATAACTAAATACAAATATTAACACTAAATTCAAAAAGTATATTCACCTTAAAACAAATAAACCCTACCACCCCAACAACCCCCTAAAATCACAACTAAATAAATTCAAACACAAATCAAACCCACCACCAAAACAAACCACCATCAATCCACCCACCCTCAAATAAACTAAAACCACCCCATTCACAACCTAAAACCCTTCTACCAAATACTAACACTACCCTTAATCCCAAACCATAATACACCTACTTCCATAACAATCCTCCATCACGTGACTTCCACCCCCCCTTAATCATATTACCAAAGTAACACATTCCATTACTAATTAACTTAATTCAAAAAAATCCCCTACCCAACAAATCCAAAAACACCCATCACAAATGCTATCACTATAAATAATATCCCAAAAAATACATACACAAGATCAATAAACAAAAAATCCCGTTTCTTCAAAGGAACATACAACCATCCCTTTCATAACCTATATTTTAAAAATAAACATAAAACCAATCAACTAACCCTCAACTCCCAAATCAAAAAACCCTTTGTTCCACCCATGGTTATTTTTACACCAATAATTCCTCTACCATCATCCAACCATCAAAACAACCTATCCCCATTCATTCCCCCCAAATGTCTTTTATCCCCAAAACAATCCTCACAATGTCTTGACATTACCCCCTATTTATTGTTAACTTCCATTTCAATTTCAATCTAATTACTACCCCACTAAATTTTCTAACACAATCCCTATTACTGATTCCCTGTAACATCCAAATCCAATGTTACTATACAATTACACAAAACTTCACTTAACAAACTAAATACACACCTAAATCCGCCCCCCACTACACTCAAATTTAATTACTAAATCCCTACCAACAACTCTTAACCAAAAAAATCTATAATCTGCCTATTGAATTTTCAAAACTAACGGAGATTCCTTTAAAAATACCCTCACCTCCACATTAAACTAATCCTATAAAGAACACAACAACTAACTTAAACTACTCCAAAACAACTACTCTACATCTCAGCATTCCCAATTCATAAAAAATCTTCATTTTAGTTCCTAGCAACTCCAAAATCTACCTTACTCTTCCAATTCCTACCTCCAATAAAAAAATAATTTTAACCAAAAAACCTCGGCAAACAAGTAATACTCCACAAATCTAATCCCAAACTAACCCCACATTACACAACAAACTAACTATCCCAATGTAACTTATTAAACCTACAACTACAACATTTAAACCAACCAAAACATAAAAAACATCCAATGCTTATCAAACTTACAAAAAATTCTAACAATATCCTTTAACTAAATAATTAAAATAATATAATTTTCCATAACTTCATTTATATCACCCACCTACTAATATGTTTGTATTTTATAACTTAAAACAAAATATTCACAAACCAAAACTCACAAAACCAACTATATATCAAACAAATAAATTACCAACAAATCAAAACTCAACCACCCTCCTCACCAACAATACTACTTTACCTATTCTCAAAATCCCTCACACTAAAACACTCAAAACTAAAAAATTCCCCAATAACTTATCATAACACACGCCAAAAATTAATAAATAAACAATTTAAAAAAAATATATACTCATCCCATTTCCAAATAAAAAACTAAAAAAAATTATCCCTGAAACCATATGTAAAACTCTCCATCTAATAACCTTTATTAACTCACAAATCATTAAACTTAAAATTTGCATATCCAAAAAACTAAAAACAAATAAAACAATAATTCTTATTACGAACAAATTACCCCCTTTTATCAACCACCCAAATAATACTTTAACATCCAAATATCAAACCAGGCAGAGGGACCTACTTTAATTCATACTACTGTCAATAACAAATCCTTTAATTATAAAACATGTATTCCCTAAAAAAATGAAAACATTAGCAAATATTACAAATTCTTAAAAAATCAAACTATACCCACAACCACTATAAATCATTCTTATCCCAATACAATCACAACTTAGGAATAAATACTACAACTCTACTAAAATCCCCAAACTAACGTAATTTCAAACATAACTTTTTGGCATTATATATTAAAATAAAATTATTAATTTTCTCTTTTTATCAAACAATTTTAATTTCAATTCGTATATTAACTTTAAAAAAAACAATATACAGGACTTTAATAATTCTTTTTTCCAAAAAATCTTTAACAATATTTTCATTTTTATACTAAACTATAAATCATACTTTACCTAATTTTATTTTCAAATGTTATAATCTACATTCTATTTTCTTTTTTTTAAACTCTTTCTACCCAGTTCCTAAAATCAGCATTATACCATTTTCAAATAACTTTATAAAATTCAAAAAAAAAATCTATATTTTTCTTTTTTTTAATTTTCCTTTTTAACAATATACTCATTTCACTTTGACAATTTTTTTATACTTTTTTTAACTTTTTTTAACTTTTTTATGTCACTTGGGAAAACTTCACCTCCGTTCCCCCCCCCCCCCCTCATTATCTAAACCTTGCAGTCCACGCAATTCTTTTCAGGCACTAAGTAACTTTAGTTAAATAACCGTTTTGATTTCCCGTCCAAGTCAATTTTATTGAACCCGCTTCAGGGCGATACATGTAACAATTACGCATTATGTTTCTAAATCCTTCAGAAATGGAAAACCACTTTTAAATTTTTTGACTCTCGCTCACTGACCCCTTTCATTCGTAGTCACGTCGTGAAAACCATTCCCAACTCACAAGTACTCAAATGACTAATTAAACTCCCGCTGGATCATGGGAACATTCATACATGCATAACACCCTCAAAACACTCTGTGACACAACCCATGATTACTTATTCCCATACTAAACCGAACATTATTACAGGTGAGTTATAGACTCCTGTCTCTACAGGCACTACCCATGATTACTGATTGCCATGTTAAACCGAACATTATTCCATTTTGAACTTTTTGTGAACACACATTATTTTTATTTTTTGCGGTGCCTGGTCACAATGCAAACGTGGACAGGCTTTCTACATTGAAGGAACGTCACTGGGCAAAAGAAAAAAAAAACATGTCCATTGTTGATTTCATCACCTAATATTTTTTTCTGCAATATAATTTAAAAGAAGGTCAATTACATGCGTATTTAAAATAAAATAATTTTCACTAAAAATAAATCAACAAATAAAATTAACAAAAAATATAATAAAGTTATCTCTGATAACCATCTGTGAACAGCTAACTGTATATATTGTTATGATTTAAAACATAGATTTTAAAGAACATTTTATTTCAACTTCTTTTCTAACCTTTATAAAATTAGACCTAGCTCTAGTCATGACAATCATGCATAACAGAATGAAATTAATGAGTCCTCGTGTTTGTCCTATTTATTGCCTTATCCTCTGCCTAAAAGTCAGAAAATGTCCTCTTTTTGTGAAAAATGATATGGTCACCTTACTTACACTTGTATTTGTCTCACTGTTCTGATTTTGACAACTTCAGTTGATCTTCATTTCTCCTCTGAACTTGCTAATTATTAAATGATCTTTAGCGAAAACCAAAAACGTGTTTTGTAAATATTAAATACACTTTAACCTTGAGTTAGAAAAAACGTTCTGCGTAAATCTTGTCTCTGCAAGTGTGAAGTGAGCTCTTTTGGGCTCACACTTTTGAGTGTACACTATCTGAACTACCAGATAAAAAGTTCGACCTTAGATGAAATGCCATAAACAGTTTTCTTTCTTGACTAAATATCTAGGTCAAGCAATTAGCACTTCATAGTTTCTTCAAACGTGTTGTAAATATCGTATTTCTTAGATACCCTAAAGTCATTGTCCATTGTTTGTTTTCTTGTTATCTTAAGTTTATTTACAACACTAATATTATCAAGTACTGTCTAATATTGCTGCTGTAAGTTAAAGATTACTCTGTCTTAACTTTTGAAACTTGTGCCTGTTATATACTGCTGTGAAGTCTTTATGTATTTCTATTAGTATTAAAAATATGTCTCAAGAAAATGTACATTAATTAACACTGATAAAATCTGATATTGCCAGGTCTGCCGGAGTTGATACTATTTTAAAAATACTTTACTTCTACGAATACATTTCTACTTGAAATTGATTTTAACGTGTGTTTACTTACGTGTTGTCAATTGTTATGTCTGTAGCTTGTGACAGGGACAAATATGGACAGAGCTGTCAATTTTCCTGTAGCCAGTTTTGTAACCGGACATGGTACACAGGTAATTCTGTCTGTAACCGTTTTAATGGAACATGTCTATATGGATGTCACAGCGGATATGATGGCTCTAAGTGTACACAACGTAAGTACTGTCTGTAACGTTTGTCTGTATTATTCTCTACCCAGTGGAGTATAAAATGAATGATATGTTAGTCCCATAGTCTGTGATGAATACAGGTGTTTGACTATTTCTGATGCTTGGTTTCTGAACAGATCATGCATAAGACATTATAGACTAAGTAATGTTAAATCAAAATTATTAATAATGCAATAAATGACATAATTAGTTATAACCAGGACTAATAGCCTCAAACTGACTGCTGCTTTCTTTGAAAACATTCAAGTTGACGTCTGAGAGTGTACGAAGAAGAAGAAGATAACCAGGACTTTATTTCGAGTCTGCAAGTTAGTTCTTTTCTTTTAATGTTTAGCTTTGACGCAGAATGTACTTCTTCGTGTAGGCACATCGGCGTGTACACAGACGGGAACTACGAAAAGGCAAATAAATGGATTAAAACAAGAACGACGGGGTTAAGAGAACAAGTATATGCATGACACACCAATATTAATATAACGACTCTTTTAAGACCTAAAATACAAATGACACTGGTAAGTTCCTTTCTTGTAAACACAAGCTGAAAACATTTCAGATTGTAAAAATTAATTCAGATGCATATCTGGCTTACAGTGATACAAAAACATATCACTCTCCTGCAACTTGCTGTAATATATATGTAATGCTGTTTTGTCTTTTGTCTTACTGACAACCCCCGATTCCTGCTCATTCACAAGCTGCATGACACTTGATTATTGTACCAAGGGCAGCCTGGGATGGCTGTTTGATTATAGTCAAATGTGTTCCCGTTTACAGTGTACAAACTTATCTATAGCATAAAGTATTTAATACTTACAAATATTCTTGAGCCAATTTGCCACGTTTTATAAATACAGTGAGATAGGCTGTCTTTTGTTTTGCTTCTTGTGGTAAAAATATAACACCTTCCAGGGAGAAATAAAGAGTACAAAGTGTACTGCTTGATTTGTTTCCTCACCTGCATCGTTGTTCCTGTCTTGTAAAGGTACCTACATCTTCTTCCCTTCATTAGTTGTTGAATCTTTAAAATTACAATTGTGAGCACTTATGCTATAATGTTGAAAACAGTTATAGTCTGTAGTAAGATGGTAAATTTAGACGATAGATGAAAGTATGAAGTAGCACTTGATATAAAGAATAGTATCCCAGACACAGAAAACAGAACTGATGTAAGGATGAAGTCGGGATGTAAAGCTGACAGTCAAGATCTTATAGAAATAGTGAAAAAGGGGCTAAATTGCCCTCTTACTAGGCCTATCCTCTGCTTCTAGGGAGAATATAAATGACTCTAAGATATACCTACAAATTACAATTACATTAACACACGAAACATTGAAAATAATTCAATAACCTCAGATGTAAGGAAATCAAATATTGTAATGCATGTATGGTTATTGTAAAGAAATACAATTTACACACACACACACACACACACACACACACACACACACACACACATATATATATATATATATATATATATATATATATATATATATATATATATATATATATATATATATATATATATATATATATGTGTGTGTGTGTGTGTGTGTGTGTGTGTAAATTGTATTTCTTTACAATAACCATACATGCATTACAATATTTGATTTATAGTAACATAATATCTGATGTTGCACACATAGAGTTTGAAGAAATAAACATATCTTTTGTTGCGCACAACAGCTTTAAAGGAAATAGTGCAAATGGGTGCAGTAAGTGGAGTGAACAGGAAGCCTGACAGAGAAAGATTCAGTTGGCAGGCTTTAGAAGCCGTATTGCATTTTGATCGTGCTCTCTTTATGGTCACTGACAGGAAAATCGGGGGATTCTCTGCTTGATTGGCAAAGGCCGAACACAAAGAGTATGAGTTACAGAAAAAACAAGAAGAGGACAGACGAGAACACTGTGAGAAGCGTCAATTACACGAAATGAAGATTGAAGCAGATAGGAAACTGAATCAGATTGAAGCAGATAAAGTACTGAAACAGATTGAAGCAGATACGGAGGAAAGACGGATGGATTTAGAAAGAATGATGATTGAGGCGGACAAGGCGATTCCTATGAAAAAGTTGGAGCTTGATGCTGGCAATCCTGGTGCGACATCTAGGGAGCCAGCTCGCCCTTATCGGCTATGATTACCGAATTTTCAGGAAGAAGTAGATAGCATGGACTTCTTTATGGAAGGATTTGAAAATCAGGGGCTCTTGCCTGGAGGGCACTGAAGGAGGAATGGATTTCACTGTTATATGCATTGCTTTCTGGCTCCGCTTTAAACACCGTATATAGTTTGCCTGTGGCTGACAAAACTAATTATGATACCGCAAAGGCAACATTGCTGAGAGAGTTAAAGCTGACAGCTGAAGGGTATTGCTCTCGTTTCAGAGATGCGATGCCTAGTGCCGACCAATATTTCGGCTCTTTTTTCACCAAAATTAATTTTCTCCCTAATAGATGGACAGAGCTGGAGGGAATAAACAGGGATTAAGTGGACTGTTTGATCTTTTGTTGCGGGACAAGGTGTTGTCTTCGTGTTCTTCTGACATGGTTGCATTCTTTCAAGAACGCAAATCCAGAGACATTACTGCTATGGCAGAATTAGGGCGGCAGTACGTTACTGCTCACCCTGGTAAGACAATTCACAAGTTCTTTGTCCCTGAGCCTTTCCCTGCATGTGTGGGCAAGGTTATTGGGAAACCTTTCCTGCAACATCGGTCCAAGAGTGCGGACAGGTTTGTCAGAAGGAGGTTTGATCTGCAATACTCTAGTAGGCATGGATCTCATGGGAGCTATGATAGCTTTAAGAGGTACAGATCTCCGAAAAACAATCGTGCTACCGTCAAGATAGATCTTCGATTAGATACACAGAAGATAGACATGACACGTCTACTCGGAGGCAGGTCCGAATAAACACTACCAGCAATCCCGATAATCGCTGGTATAGAAGAAATGGTCCGAGTAGAAGGAATGACAGGGATGACAAATGGGAGCAAGAACTTCTCAATTCACCAAAGGGTGGTCCTACAAAAGATGATGGTAGTCAGCTTCGATGTGGCGCATGTGACGGAATAGGAAATGCTGCAAGAGTCTGTCCAAACAATTCAGAAAAGGCTAATGCTGTATGCGTTCTGAAAACCTTTAATAACGAGGATTGCGAGGGATGTAGGCCTTTGTTTGAACCTGATGGCATACCATTACTGATTTGTGGTCATACTCTGCCTTGCCTCTCTTCTCTCGATGGGAGCGGAAGCTTAGAGTTACACCAAAGCATGGTTCAGAACTGGTTGGTGTCTGTGTTGAGAGACACAGGTTGCACTACGATTGGAGTGCGCCGATCATGTATTGACAGATCGTGCCTTATTGTGAAGACTGTCGGATGCGTGACATTTGGGGGAATGTTGAATATTACCCCTAGCCATTATAGAAGTGGATACACCTTTTATTTCTGGTCGGTTGCAGGAGTGTGTTCTTGAGGCGCCAGTGGTCGATTTGATTATAGGGAACGTGCTTGGTGTTCGTGACTGTACCCAGGCCGACATTACAAAATTGCAAGTCGAACGGTCAGTTGTGGCCTATGTGGTGGTCACAAGAGCGCAGATCAGAGCAGACGACAATTCTTTGGCAATACAGCGGGAATTTCCGATATCGTAGGCGGTCCCATGTATTGCCTCCAAGGGTCCCGATGTACCAGCATCGGACTTTGTCCAGCAGCAGCGAGCTGTTAGGACATTGCAGAAATGTTACACTTTGGCCCATAATGGTAATGCAAAGTGCACGAAGTCGGCACGTTACTGGTTTGAGTTGAAAAATGTTGTTCTTACCAGATGCTTTTCCAGCCAATTCGATGTCAAGCGCCAGGTGGTTGTGCCTGTCGCCTTCAGATTAACTCTTTCAATCCCAAGCAAAAAACTGGGTTTGGCCCAAGCAAAAATGGCAACCCCATTGCGTTTTTATTGTTGTTGTTTGGAAATAATTTTTAAAAATGTTCATATGCATAAATAACTTTGTAAATAATTGGATATGCTTTACTCTTGTGCTACAAGCATAAAAGCTTTCATTGAAAAATAATTAGTTATTCAAGGTAAAATGGAGGAGATAAGGAAGAAGCCGGTGAAAAATTAGAGGAAAAGTATTCATTAAAATTCTTCAACAATTGTTCCTCATGAGAATATCCAAGTGTAAAGTTTCAAAATGTAACAAACAGGAGTATTCCAGCAAAGTACTATCAGTTTTTAATCAATAAACACTCAGAAGATTGTTAATTTCACAAATTACAACAACAGGTAAAAAAGAGGAAATTGTCAACCCTGTGTGTTTTTATTGTTGTTTGGAAATAATTTTTTAAAATGTTCATATGTATAAATAACTTTGTTGTTGTATATGAAACTGAAGGTAATTGGATGTACTTTACTCTTGTGCTACAAGTATAACAGCTTTCATTGAAAACAGCTCTAGAAAGGATCAAGAGATACGAAAGCCAGTATACTGTTGATTGGGCCAAATGCGTCTAGGAGGAGAGCCAGTATACTGGCTCTTGGGGTTGAAGAGTTAAAGGTGTTGAAGTTGGCTCACGATTCACAGTTTGCTGGACATATGGGGGTTATGATACGGGGCACGTGGGGTTTAAACCCCCTAGGGTTGATTTGTTGAGCAGCTTACACTGCTTTTAAGTACGATACCCTTGTATCTTATGGCTTGGCCTTTCTTGTAAAGGATTTTGTGATTAATGAATTGAGGCCCGTTTACTTCCCGTTTTTACACCGTCCACTTGAAAAGATGAATTACAGTCCAAAGGCCAAATTCACAATTTACATTAATAAACATAAAACAGCTCCATTGATACATCTGAGAGAGTATGTTCATGCATAGAATGAATTACTGTGACGGTCTACATATCGTCGAAGTACAGTCTCGTACTAATGAAACATGTCGTGGACATTTTAATATATTTTATTGAACAATAAGTCACTCACGTTAAGATCAGCATCCTCTTTCAATCTTGCATAAAATAACTAGCATTACTGCACGGAGATGTATGCGTAATATAGTGATGGTACAACCTAATGAAGATAGAGGGAACAGCATATACTCTCTGGAGCAGAAATACACAAGCGTCTTACACTTTGTGAAGCCACACACTGAATGCCTGCAGGGCACGCTTTGGCTGGGTGACTTACAAAGTTCACGTCTGCAGAAGTGGCAAGCAGACGTACTGACGTCACTTCCTGAAACCTAGACAACGGTCTCTAAACACATCAACAAGGAAGTGACCATCGACATACAGTGTTATGAAATTTAAACATAACATTTACTCCCCCTTCTGTTAAAAGTTTTCATTATTTATGTGGCGTGAGTTTAAAACATCACTGGAGTGAAAAGATGATACCAACAAATTTCACAGTTGGGATGAGTCATACAGCACCTAGGTCTGTGCTTCACCGTAGACAAATAAAAACCTAGGGTGTGGAATCAAGTAATAGAATTACCAAACCCATTGCCTATAAAGAATACAAATCTTTTGACACTAGTGTGAGGTCACAATAGTAAACATCATCCACTATGGAAAATGAAAACAGTATATCAGTCCAGGCATTCAAACATCGCACATTGTCGAAAACGTCTAATGTCAAGTTATGTAACATCAGTAACCTAGTCTCATAATGCAAGGCATAAACTTTAAGTAATAGATACAATAGATAATATGAAGCAGACAAACCGGTTCTTTTGTCTTTATTCACCTACAGATTATAATTGTTGAAATTATGTAGCCACACGAAGCACTATACTTTTTCTTAAATTCGCGCGAAAATCTAACACCGTGTCATCGCGCGGCAAATCTCTCTCACAGTTCGCCAAGATCGTTAGGGATGTCGTCTTGGCTACTAGCACGATAACTAGTGGAGAAATGAGGAATGAGGAATTCTTTTACCGAATAAGCTTTGTACTCACTTTGTTTGTTTTTCTTTTAGTTTGTTAGTACTGGTATTTTATTTTTGCAGAATAGATTCATTAGAACTTGGTTCTTCACAGTATAGTCAAATTCTATACCTAGTGCTAATCTGTTGACTTTTTGGGGGTTAATTAACTTCTTCTTATGGGATCTTGTCTCAACAGGGGAGGGATGGTACTTATGTGTCTATTCCACTTTTATAATACTGTAACCTATGATGATGTGTATAATGTATTGATATTTTTTTAAATAATAGCTGTTGTGAAGTTTCTTTATGGTAAATAAAATGTACATAAAACTTTATTTACCTGTGTTGGTCAGCTGGTCCCAATATACCTACCTCATTTAATATAGATTTTCACGTTTGTGCGTCTAATTGTCGTCACTTATCAGTGTGTGTTTATGTGAGTGGTTGATATATATTAATATATACTGTTCAAAAAAAAGAAACGCAACATTTTTGGTGTTTCTTTTATAAAAGATATTCGCTGATTGGACATCAGTCAACCTATCGACTGTGTCCATCTGGTCATTAACTTCTCGGGGTTACCTGAATTGTACTCACCTCATGATTCGTGAGGTCATGAAATAGGTCAAGGTCAAAACAAAAGTTTTGAGAATAACTCGTAACTGGTTCATGAGAATCCCGTGAAACTTACTGAACACAAAACTCTATGACCATATTATTAAATGGCTATAAAAGATTGACGCTCCTCGAATAAATTCAGTTGAAAATTCAATGCGCAAGTATGGCTCATCTCACTACAGAACAACGACTCATCATCATTGGACGTTTACAGACTGGACAGTCACAAAGTGTAGTGGCCAGACAATTTAATGTGGTTAGAAGCACCATTAGTCGCCTTTGGAGGCGATTTCAAGAAACTAGCTCAGTGGCAGACCGGCCGTGCAGTGGAAGACCCAGAGTCACAACTCCTGCCGAATACCGCTTCATACGGCAGCGTCACCTCAGGAATCGATTAGCATCTGCGTCTTCCACAGTCCAGTCAATGTCAGCAGCTCGTCGAATTTCAGATCAACCAGTCGGGAGTTTTTGTCAAAAATGTTGTTTTGACCTTGACCTCTTTCATGACCTCACGAATCATGAGGTGAGTACAATTCAGGTAACCACGAGAAGTTAATGACCAGATGGACACAGTCGATAGGTTGACTGATGTCCAATCAGCGAATATCTTTTATAAAAGAAACACCAAAAATGTTGCGTTTCTTTTTTTGAACAGTATATATATATATATATATATATATATATATATATATATATATATATATATATATATATATATATATATAGAAAGGAAACTGTCTGATACACAAAATATCAGTTGTAAAGATAGGCTGGACTAGAGTACCTTCTCAATCCAGGGACAGACTCTACCTTTCATCATTTCACTCGTGAAAATCTATTTCTTTACCTTATCTCTCACTGAGTTTTCACCTTTGTCAGTTCTATTCCTGCGGGACCAAAAATATCTTAAATACCTATCAAAAATCTACGACAAAATGGTTTGCTCGTTTGACGGGATTTTGATCTAGATCCTGAACAAGTACCACTGAAATGGTGCGAATTCTTTAGATTTGTCTTTTCTAACACGTCAGATTGATTTTGTTTCCAAATTTAGATCTGATCTGTAACCTAGATATTTGACTAAAGTCTAATAGATTAAATCTTTTATAGTCTAGATACAGTAAGAGTGCGATTGTCTCGTGAGTTTAAGTAACAACATTAATAATTATCCCCTAGACAAACGATCTGTGTATTGGCTTCCTGACCACACAAATATATCAATTGTTGTTTTCCACAGCATTGTTAGAGTATATATACAATTAGTTTTTTAGGGAGCATAAGGTGTCATGGAGACACCCACGATCCAAGCACTGGCACCAACTGGACCTGATTCTCGTCAGAAGGCCACTTCTCAGGTCTGTGCTCTCCACACGCTCGTACCATAGTGCAGACTGTGATACAGATCACTCCTTGGTTTGCTGCACAATCAGAGCACAACCAAGAAAACTCTACTGTGTCAGACATGAAGGGAAACCACGCATTGATACCAGCAAGATGTCAGACCCTGTCATGATCACTCAATTTACTGCGACCTTCAAGAAAGTGCTCAGTAGCCCTCAGCATGGTAATACTATTACAGAGAACTGGGAGCATCTACGGAACACCATTCAAAGTACTGCACTTGCCACCTTTGGTAAGAAAACGGCAAAGTCAAATGACTGGTTTGATGCTTCATCAGATGTGATGGCACCTGTCATTGAAGCTAAGCGCAGTGCTATGAATGAATACAAACGCTCACCGAGTGCTAGAACCCTACAGATCCTGAAGGCTACGAGAAGCAAAGTTCAACAAACTGCTCGACGCTGTGCAAATGACTATTGGCTCCAGCTCAGTGAGAGCATCCAGATCGCAGCGCAAACAGGCAACATTAAACATTTTGGCCCCCAAAAAAGTAAGACGGCACCGCTAAAAACCATCAGCGGAGAGAAGCTAACCGATAAGGGTAAGCAGATGGAGAGGTGGGTCGAGCACTACTCTGAGCTTTACGCTAGAGAAAATACCGTTACGCCTGCAGCCCTTGATGCTGTCAAATGTCTGCCAACTATGGAGGAGCTGGATGCCGAACCAACATTAGAGGAACTCAGCAAGGCCATTGATAGCTTGGCCTCTGGCAAAGCACCAGGCAGTGATGGGATTCCTCATGATTTAATCAAATGCTGTAAGAGCACGCTATTACATCCCTTGCATAGGATGCTGTGCCAGTGCTGGGAAGAGACAACTATTCCTCAAGACATGCGAGATGCCAGGATTGTAACACTATATAAAAATAAAGGAGACAGAAGTGATTGCAATAACTACAGAGGCATCTCTCTTCTTAGTATTGTTGGTAAGGTTTTTGCCAAAGTCATCTTGATGCGACTCCACAAGTTAGCTGAGCGCATATATCCAGAGTCACAGTGTGGATTCCGAGCTGGTAGATCAACAACAGACATGATCTTCTCTGTCCGCCAGCTTCAGGAAAAATCAAGAGAGCAGAAAAGGCCTTTATATATCGCCTTTATAGACCTCACAAAAGCATTTGACCTGGTCAGTAGGGATGGACTCTTCAAAATCCTCCTGAAAATAGGCTGCCCTCCTAAAATGCTGGAAATGATAAAGTCATTCCATGACGACATGAAGGAACCAGTCCAATATGCTGGAAGCACGTCACAGCCTTTTGACATACGAAGTGGCGTTAAACAAGGCTGTGTTCTGGCTCCGACCCTCTTCGGGATCTTCTTTGCCCTACTCTTGAAACATGCTTTCAGAGATGCAACTGAAGGAATATGCCTTCACACTAGGTCAGATGGCCGTCTGTTTAATCTTTCAAGGCTGAAGGCAAAAACAAAAAATCAGAAGGGTCACTATAAGAGACTTGTTGTTCGCTGATGATGCTGCAGTCGTCACTCAAAGCCAACAGGAGCTTCAGAACTTGATGAATCGCTTCACTAAAGCATGCAAGGACTTTGGCCTCACAATAAGTCTAAAGAAAACGAATGTGATGAGTCAGGATGCGGGTGCTGCACCAGTTATCACTATCGATAACTATGAACTGGCAGTTGTGCATCACTTCACATACCTAGGGTCTACCATCAATGACAAACTCTCACTGGATACAGAAATCGACAGCCGCATTGGCAAAGCTGCAGCTACCTTTGCCCGCCTCACATCGCGTGTTTGGGGAAACTCCAAACTCACAATGAAGACCAAAGCTGCGGTATATAATGTCTGCGTCACCAGCACACTTCTATATGGTAGCGAGACCTGAACGACCTATGCTAAGCAAGAAAGAAGGCTCAATACCTTCCATTTACGGTGTCTACGCCGCATCCTCGGCATCTCGTGGAAAGATAAAGTGACTAATGTCGAGGTGTTGTCACGTACTGGCCTTCAAAGTATGTATACACTGCTTAGACAGCGCAGACTTCGCTGGCTTGGCCATGTTCGTCGCATGGAAGATGGTCGCATCCCAAAAGATATCTTCTACGGACAATTAGCAGATGGCAGGAGAACAGTTGGGCGACCACAGCTGAGGTTCAAAGATGTGTGCAAGAGAGATATGAGGGCACTGGACATGGATCCAGCAACATGGGAGGATGAAGCTGCCGATCGCACTAAGTGGCGATGCTATTTACGGCGCCAACTCAGATTGGGCGAAGAGAGGCTCACACAAGAAGCAGAGGTGAGGAGAAAACGTCGAAAGGAGCACCAGGAAAATAAGCAGCTGAGGGCTGTCACCTCAGGGGCGCATTCCCATAGTCAGTTATGACTGAAGGGGCTATTATTATTATTATTATTTAGGGAGATCTTTGTCGGATAAATATGTTATGTTATGATTTTGTAATACAAGGCCGCTGGTAGCGTGTGACTGTGTAGCAATCACATGTTTGTTTTTTTAAGCAGAGGTGTTTTGAGCTAAACTAAGGAGCGCGTTCGGACGGAAACGTCTAGTTAATAGCCTCCCTTACTCTAACTGACTTTAGGTGTAGACTTGATAGTGGAGTTAAAAATTAAGGAATTGTTTTTTCTCCTTAAATTTGTAAAATAAATGTTATCTTTCCACTGTAATGACATAGTTTTTTTGTCAGTTGATTATACTTCTTTCTCGGGAAAGTCACATTCAGTTATTTGCAATGGCTGAGCGTGCAAAACTTAGTCAAAAGCTAAGAGAGGAAGCAAGAGAAGAGGGATTACAGGGAGAAGATGTGAAAGCGTTTGTCAACGAAGAACTTGACAGATATGATGCGGAGAAGAAAGAAGCGGAAGAGCGAGAACTGGAGCAGAAGAAAATTGAGGCAGAAATGAAAGCTCGCAGGGCAAACGAAAGAGAGAAGGAGATACAGCATGAGGAAAGAGAGAAGGAGAGACAGAACGAACTAGTGCTTACAACTCTTTGACTCCAGACCAACGCTCTGAGCGTTGCAAAATTCAACGAGCCGTGCAAGAGCAACGCTCAGAGCTTGGTTTTTAGTTTATCACGCATAAACCTTAAAAATCGTCCGTTTAATGCAGTTCATATATTAAAACTCGTAGAATGACTTCCGCTACTATCTAAACAACTAATTTGACTGTAGTTAATCAGCACATGTGCGTGTTTTGATGTTATTATCACAATTGTTGTGAAGATTTGCGTGTTTGCGTTTTTCGTTGTTATTGCTAGAGAAATATGTCACGCTTTACATTTACATTTTCTAAGTCTCCTAAGCAAATAATTGTGTCAAACTACTTAGAAACATTGCTGACATTGATGATGATTGTTTCGTAGTCACAGTTTGTTGTCAAAATACGGAATTTGTGCAGAAAAGCTAGACACACTAGGTTTAGTTGATGAGTGGGCGTAGTCGTATTCTGGCCGATCAAAAAGCAACAAAACTAGACCTACCGTAACATCTAATCACTTGTTATTGGTAGAAGATGAAGCTAGGGATACAATTAAAACATTAAACAAGAGTAAAACAGTTTTTATATGACGTTATTCTTCTTTATTTGTTTGAAAATTACGTAATTCACGATTGCATAATTTATATTTTTCGTACAAAGGACCACGGAAAAACTGGTGTGAATAACACTAAATGTACTAATCGTAGCCATAAGCATGTTTTTTTACTTGTATATGGATTAACTTGATGTTTTAAGACTAAAAAGAAAGTTTTATTGTCTACAACAGTAATTTGTCTTTGGTAAGGTCGTATTCTACACTCAACTTTTTAGCGTTTTTCAATTTTGCATGCAAAATGTTTTAAGTATACCGAACGTACTTGTGAAAATACTACCAAAGACATTATATATTTGAATTTTCTATTAATTTCCCTACAGTTTGGTATATAATAAGTACATGTTCAAAGGAAAATTCACAAACAAATTTAGACTGAAAGATGAACACTTCACTCTATAAAATTCTGCCCACAAAATAAGTCTGACACAGCGTGCAAAATAACTCTGGAATGAAAGAACTAAGGCTCAAGAGGTCCAAAGTCGTGGTGCTGCCTCTACCTCCAGCAACGGATACTCTCTACCTCAATCACAGCTAACTGATCCTTCCAACACTCAATCTCCTCGGCTAGCAGCTATGTCTTTTGCCCTTGAATCCTTCCCAAGCCCCAATGAGAAAATAGACTGTTATCTAGAATAATTTGAGAAAATGGCAAATCTGTACGGTTTAGAGAGGTCGCGTTGGTCTTTGAAGCTTTCTCATGCTTTAAAAGGTTCTGCGAATGATGCGTACGCAAAACTAGAAAGCAGTAAACAATACAATTACGACACGTTGAAGAAGGTTTTACTTGAGCGTTTTGAAATGAACGCTCGCAAATTTTTGCAACTGTTCCGTAACAGCAGAAAGGAGAGCACTGAAACTTTTCCCCAGTTCTCTTCTCGTCTCAAGGGATACTTGAAAAAGTGCCTGCAGCTGTCACTGCTTCCCTCTACCGATGAAGGACTTAAGGAGTTCGTTGTAACCGAACAATTAAAGAACACTTTGTCACGTGACACCCGTAGATTTCTGGCTGAACAAAGCGCAGAAAAGCTGGAAGACATTTTGGAAAAGTCTGAGCGATATCACAATGCGCTGGCCGAACTGCCGGCCACAAAACATAAACCAACAGAAGACCCGTCTCGGAAAAAAAATCTAGAAAAGTCTTCGCATTCTTCTCGACACCATAACCACCGTGATACTGTACCCCAGAATTCTGATCAGGAAAAATCTAAATACTACAAAAACAGGTACCCCACCAACAACAATTCTATTCAGCCTAACCAGTCTACATGTCAGCGCAGCCAGAAAGTACAGGGTGACAAAGGGAAAACCCCTGCGCTTGTTTACATCAATGACCTAGTGAAAGATCTCCCCGCTGGAGTGAAAGCTGCCTTATATGCAGATGACTTAGTACTCTGGTGCAAGCACACCGGGCCAAATCACATCGGATGCTTGCATACAGCCTCGAAAGGAAGAATTAGTGTCAGTGATTCTCAACCTGAGGGGAGAGGCCCTCAACGCGAGGTACTATTATTTTGAACGGGACTTCAACTTATTGTCTCTTTGACACAGGATTATCTTTTGATTGCATTGTCTCAAGACACTTGGTCAAACCTGGTCAAGAGACAGAAGAAACCGTCAAACTTTGTGGAGTTTTCAATGGAGATGCACCCATGACGCTTCCCATCGCATTGGTGGAGATACCTTCTGATCTTGTCAGAGGTGTGATCAAAGCGGTTATCATGGATGACCCGATCTACCCAGTCATACTTGGCTGTAGATATGTGTTTATTGTGAGACCGAAAGAGCCAATTGTAGCAGCAGTAACCACAAGAGTGCAAACCAAGAAGGAACGGAAGCCTGTGCCAAATTTGTTACCTAAGGAACTAAAAGAGACGCAACAAAAGGACCCTACTTTGGAGCCCTGCGTTAGGAAACTGCCCATGGCCAAGGACCCCAGACACAACGGGAACATGTTTGCTAAATATGGTGTACTTTATCGTAGAACCCTGATCAAGGGCATAACCAGCTCATAGTACCGACGCAGTACAGAGACCAAATCTTAGAAATGGGGCACTCTCTTCCCTTTAGCGGACATATGGGACAGAACACCACAAATCAGCAAATATCGACTCACTATTGGTAGCCAAGAACGAACTCTGATATTATCAGGTACGTGAAATCCTGCGCCAAGTGCCAACGGGTGGCACCCAAGCATTTGAAATCCCCAGTTCCCACGGGTGAAATGCCAATAGTGGGGACACCATTTGAACGGGTTGTAATCGACATTTTAGGACTCATAGAAAGGACTAAAAGAAGGCACAGGTTTGTCCTGACCTTAGTCGACACATGCACTGTGAAAGTCGAAGCTATACCGCTAACATAAACGGATTCCATGCATGTCGCAGAAGCGCTTGTGCAGATATTTACACGGCTAGGAATCCTTCAACACGTTTTGATGGATAACGGATCACAATTCCGTAGCCGGTTAATGGAGGGGATCGTTAAGATCTTGAGGAACCAGCACATCTACACAAGCCGTTATAATCCGGCCGGAAGTGGGTTAATAGAACGTTCAACGGAAGCCTCACCACGATGTTATGTAAGCTGGGCCAAGAGAAACCTGACGATTGGGACCTTTTCATTTCTGCAGCCCTATTCGCCTACAGGGATGTCCCCAATGCATCTACAGTGTTACCTCCCACTACACTTTTATTCGGCAGACCTATCAAGGGCCCGCTAGAAGCCTTAATTCGGTCTCTGACAGACCAGAAGGCTGATGAAAGAGTCGTCTCAGCCAGTAAATATGTATCGAAATTAAAGGAAAGGTTGCAATTAGGATGGGATCTAGCAAAGACCAACCTTAGGCAGCGAAAGAGAAAGAACTACAACCAGGGGAGAATGTTTTGTTGTTATTACCAACCGGTGCAATAAACTACGCATCGGATTGCAAGAGCCGTTTACCGTCCTTAAAAAGATCTCGAGAACTATCAGATCTCAATTAAAGGAAAGGAGAAGGTTTACCATGTAAATCTGCTGAAACAATACTTGGAAAGACCGTTGCCGTCCTCCGAACATCTCCTGGCTGTCGCCATAGCCACCGAAGATGATGAAGATGACTACAGTTGCATGGAATACCCATTGCAACAAACGGAATCTTTCAGAGATGTAAAATTAGGATACACTCTCTCTGAAGCGCAATAGACAGAAACGAGGGCGCTACTGAAACAGCACACATCAGTGCTAACGGATATACCTGGCCGAACACATCTCGTAGAGTTCGAGATGAAAAATACAAACGAGACACCTGTTCGAACCAGAGTTTACCCTATTCAGTAAGCTAAAGCTGATATGCTACGTGGAGAGATAGACAAGCTACGTAAAACGGGAATTATTAGTGAGTCTACATCTCCTTATAGTGCGAGCGTAGTGCTGTGGCAGAAGCCCAATAAGGAAGTTCGGCTGTGCATTGATTACCGACTGCTGAACACTGTAATGGAATTCCAGCGGGAACCTCTTCAAAGCGCTTCTGAGCTATTTAGCAAGCTAAGCAAGGCACGGATTTTCTCCAAGATTGACCCGAGTAAAGGTTATTATCAAATACCAGTCAAGGAGGAAACTAAGCCTTTGCTAGCTTTCAGCACCAGTGAAGGACACTATACGTTCAATGTTTTGCCATTCGGGTTACATAACGCACCAGGAGTCTTCACAAGGATGATGAAAAAGCTTTTAGAATCATTGCACAGTCCGCATATACACAACTTTATGGACGATATACTAGTTGCAACGGATACCTACGAAGAACACATTGCTACGGTTGCTATGCTCCTCATGAGACTAACGGAAACTGGTCTCACAGCTAGACCTAGCAAATGTTCAATCGGCTTCGAAAAGCTTGACTTCCTGAGGCATACCATTGTTCACGGTTCCATGTGGCCAGTTGCTAAGAACGTAGAGAAGATACGTGCAGCTAAAAGGGCAAGGACGAAGAAGGAAACACGATCGTTCCTATCACTGTATGATTATTACCAGAAATTCATCAAAAACTTCAATGGTTTGACTGCACCCCTTACTGACTTTACAAAGAACGGGCGACCTGAGAGAATTATCTGGAATTTGAAGTGCTAAAACGCTTACGTCACGCTCAAGAAACAGCTATCTCAATATCCAATTTTACGATTACCGGACACTAGCAAACCCTTTATATTACGGGTCAACGCATCAGGTCAAGGCATCGGGTCAACTCTGCTTCAAGCGGGCGACGATGATCCGAACCAGCTATTCCCAGTGGCATACGGCAGTCGTAAATTGAATAAAGCTGAACGGAACTATTCCACAGTGGAAAGAGAATGTCTAGCATTGGTTCATGGTATAAGGAGACATCATGAATATCGGTATGGAATATCATTCACGGTGCAGACGGATCATGCTCCACTAGCTTTTCTTGGTGCGAATAAGGAATTCAGGCGAGGATAATGTGATGGGCGTTGTTGCTAAGCGTGTATTCCTTTAAAGTAGAATACATTCTAGGAAAAGAAAACGTTGGGGCAGACTTCATGAGTAGGAATTGGACAACGAAGGAGAAGGAAGAAGAGAGGGAAGAAAATAGTCATCCGGAAGCTACGGATATAGGTAACTCTATTTCCATTAAATAGACATGAAAAATGGTTTCATATCTTCAAGCGGGGACGTACTGTGACAGAGTTATGTAAATAAATTACACATATCAACACGTTTTCTTCCACCTGGATTCCATCTTGCTTCCTGATTAGTTATGCACGTTTTGTTAAGGCAAAACCCTCTTACTTCTATACTCTGTCAAACTCATAATTAGAAACGCCTCTTCTTTTCTCGATGTCTTATAGACAACAGGAACGTTTACATACAGACTGTTTCACGTGTAGAGAGAGAGACGGGACGGGTCGTATATTTGTAGAACCAAGAGCGATATATCTGGAGTGCACTTTCTCAGGGGGACGTAAGTTAATGAAGAAAATCAAGGGCAACAATTTTAAGACGTTCTTTCTGTAGTTACTTTGGTCAGGGGGAATTAATCTGAGGAAAGGGGAGATAATTACGTTATCCCCTCCTTCCCCCCCCCCAAATCCGTTTGTTCGGAACTTTAACTGACTACAGTGAGAGACGCCAGATAAAAGACGGTAGGCTCGTTGTTAAAGTCTAGCGGTCGGCGAATGTATCAAATTTAGCTTTGATTAATGGTTCGAGCGAAGAACTCCCCAAAATCTGGGCGAAGGTGTTATATCTGGCACGTGATAGCGATTTAAAAAAGATTACATCATTCGAAATGAAATGCTACAGAAGGATGTTGAGAATACCCTGGACAGAAAAAAAACCAACAGAGAAGTACTGCACTCACTAAACGTACAGGAACATTGGCTCCTAAATACCATCGCAATAAGGAAGCTGAAATTTTTCGGTCATATAAAAAGACATAATAGTCTGGAAAAAACAGTGATGGAAGGCATGGTCCCTGGAAAAAGGGGAAGGGATCGACCTAGACGACGGTGGACCCAGGACATCACAGAGAGTCTGAACTTGTCTTTGGCTGATGCAGGTCGATTTGCCCAGAATCGTGATGCGTTCAGAGCAGCTGTAATGGAGACAACGTTCTGGAAAGAATACGTTACATGATGATGATGATAGCGATTTATATATCCATTATACTATTTGGAATTACTAAGTTTTCGTTGGAGTTGTTTTAATTCTTGTGTTGCGGTAAATATTATACTAGAATTTTGAGTGATTTAATTGTTAAGTCCGGCATTATATTTCACTAAGATTTTTCTGTGAAGAGTGATTTAATTTTCAAAGTCCGTCATGATATTTCACTCGGATTCTTGTGCTAATTGACTAGCGATTTAAATAACATATAGCTAAGTGTTTAACTTAACTAATTGCTAGTAGCCAGTAAGAGTTAATTTTAATCGACTAGTATATTTATTTCTAATTCATTATGAGTAATTTTGTAAATGACTAGCGCTTATTTCACGGGGTTTTGTTAAACGATAAAATAAGATATACACTTGTGATTTCTAATTAAAGTTAATAAACGAGTGGATAATTATAAATTATTTCTTTACGTGGGTTAGGATAGAAATGTTATTGTGATTGTATGGTTGTATTTTCTTCTAATATAGTACGCGTCACAAACCCAAAACCTACCAGCGGTCTAATCTAAGAAACGGGTCTAAGTCCAACAGTACCAAAAACATTCTTTAGTAAGATCGGGTCTTAGACGTTGACCGGATTGGCTCTCTTGTCTTCACACACACACACACACACAGAGAGAGAGAGAGAGAGAGAGAGAGAGAGTGCAAATATGTGACATTAATAAGAATTGTAACTGGACATTTAGCTACCCAGATTTCATTAACATTCAGCCAGCTGTGGCGGAAATAATCAAACATTAACATTTCCCGACTATTGACCATTTGTGGTGTGACAAAGAATTTTATACTGAGAGAATTTACATACCTGACATTCCTTTATGTATTGGAATCCCAAGCTACTGACACTATGAGCACTTTTAATTTCTTATCTGGACTACTTAATGTGACATAAACAGAAATCCTAATAACAGTAACGACGTAAACGTTACCTGAAGAAGAGGATTTAATCAGTCTTTGAGGAGCTGGTGTTTATTTTACCAAAATAACACTGGATTTGATGTGTGTATCCTAAAGATTGTTCCAGACGTTGCTAATCAACAATTAGGTAAGAACGAATGAACGTGGCCACAGTTGTCTGGAGAGAGAAAGGAGGAATCCTTGTACCATATAAGCTTTGTACTCACTTTGTTTTTCTTTTAGTTTGTTAGTACTGGTATTTTATTTTTTCAGAATAGATTCATTAGAACTTGGTTTTTCACAGTATAGTCAAATTCAATACCTAGTGCTAATCTTTTGACCTTTTGGGGGTTAATTAACTTCTTCTTGTGGAATTTTGTCTCAACAGGGGAGGGATGGCACTTATGTGTCTATTCCCTTTTTTATGATTCTATAACCTATGATCATGTGTATAATTTATTGATATTCTTTTTATAATAGCTGTTGTAAAGTTTCTTTATGGTAAATAAAATTTACATAAAACTTAATTTACCTGTGTTGGTCAGCTCGTCCCAATATACCTACCCTTTTTAATATAGTTTTTCACGTTTGTGCGTCTAATTGTCGTCACTTATCTGTGTGTGTGTGTATGTGAGTGATTGATATATATATATATATATATATATCAATATATATATATATATATATATATATATATATATATATATATTAGGAACTAGTTTTGCTATGGATTTAACAGATTAACAAACATCCAATATGTGCCTCATTATCTAAGGATACGACCACAGCATACACTAGTTGACAATAATTAACTGCAACACCTTTAACAGGTAAGTTTCCTTCTTAATAATACACTGCACACAATGAAGCCCCACACGGCTCATAATACATATGAAATACACTGACCATAAATGCCAATACAGCTTGTACTACTAACAACTTTATGTATAAGTATCATACCCACTGGTATGGCCATTCTAAATGGACATCACAATTATTTTCACTCACCATCGACTTATGTACTATGATCAGGCCAAAACTGAATCACAAATGACTCAACATCATCGGTCTAAGGAATTGCCACTAGAAAAATACATTATCACTCTAGCATTACGCACTATCATCCAAAGATCGCATGAACAAAAGGCAAGCACTACAACAGAATCACAATTGGCAAACTCTCTCCAGCAAACGCTGACAGGGAACAAAAGACGACCTATCCTGGTCGATGGTCAGTAACTCAACTAACTTATTGCGCCAGAATTTGTGTTCACTTCCCTTCCGGTCAGCTGACCAAACGGGTTTTTCATAATCACAATGTTGCCACTAATAGCGTGACCAACTTAATATTTTGTCAAACATATATACTGTGAAATCCACCCCCCCCCCCCTTAAGAAAGAAAACGAAGTTTTCTTCCACCAGAGGAGTCACGCCCAACCCGCTTCGGAGTACGGTCGAACAACATGCCGAGCCGGCACCTCCTCATCTACCTAGAGAGTGCCAAACTTGTCCACCACCATTGTCGTTCGTGCCTTCTCACCCTATGTACTAAACACAATATGAGCAAAACTAATCCACCCCAGGTACTGGTAGTCATGAAAATAAACAACGACTGTCCATCCCTGGTCTATCGCCCACAACATATATTTACACATTAGTTAATCATATCTAACCATCAATAATAGTCAATAATCTTATAGTATAAATAATCCTTACTGCATGTTATTTATACACTTTATGTTCTAACATTGTTTAAGCATACATTCAATAGCAATCTATAGAAAATTGCTTTTATTCCACCATGACACATAAATTACAAAGCAAGACATAGCATAATACAGCATACATATGCATTGTAAAGCATTATGCAACCTGTACAAGTTTACAAAATACACGTATTCATATCAGAATAGAACTGTGGGCGTAGGTCAGACTCCAAGTTTCGGTTCGTGTCAACCGAAACATCTTACTGAACACGACCCCGAAACTCAACCCTACTATTGCTGGACTATCAGCAGGTGGTTGGGAAGTAACGACATATGCTTCACCCTTACTGCATCACGCACACCCCATCTATTCGCGAAAATAACTCGTGCCATTTTGGTATTGTCGCGCAACGACAATACCTCCACAAATCTAACCGGCGCGACCTCGTCAAACACTCGTCTGAGTGTGCGCCAACTTGCCCTCAGAGGCACGTTACGCACCCAGACTGTGCGATCACTAGCTTTCGGACCCTCGGATAAGTTCCTACTGCTCCCCTTCATGTCATTTGGTACTAGCCGCGAACCACGTCTACGATGCACCTTCTGGTAGTCCCCCTTGGGAGTTTGGTGATGCTGAGCCTCTGCTCCAGCCACACCTACGGCACTATGCACTCCGCGTACATTGCCGACGATAAAATCGGCAATCGGTTTCTCGAGGACAAACGCATTCACTCTCCCCGAGATGAACGGAGTGTCCACCTTAATATTCGCCTGGGGGTAAGACTCAACTTTGCCCCCAAACGTAGTGCACTTTACAGTTTCGCCTGTAAGGCAGAAGTCGTCAATATACGACCGCCGCACCCCAACTGTGGTGCAACCAGTGTCCCTCAGCACCCGGACTCTTATATTCTCTACCTTGCCTTCGTGGAGAATCACCTTGCCAGTCTCATGGACTGCCGACAGACATGGTGCCGCATGCCCACATTGCAGTACTAACCTCTCGTTCTCGTGAAACAGAGGGCGGCACCCCGCACAGTCCTCACATTTGACTGTGTCCAACAGCAACGCGGAATTTGCGTGTTCGATCGGGGTAGTGCATATGTCAGCATAATGATCCCTGCCACCACAATTGGTACACATGCGCTCTTTTATCTTCTCCTTGCGTGTACTCTTGCCAGAACCTTTAGATGACGACGACCGCGCATCAGAGTCTGACGATCGACTCTCCGATGAACCACTCCTCTGTTTGGTTTATACCAAAACCGCTCTCCGTCCCGAGAGTCCTTAAAGTGTACCTACTTACGCGTTTGGCGCTCTCCTGCGTCATTATCGCTTCTACACTGCCAACTCGACCGACTCTTCCGAATGTATCGGAAGTTCCCATAACTATCTCTACGTGGCTGATGGGGACTGGAGGGCTTCTCATACTTCTGCCTTTGGCCTCTGTCCGCATCGTCTGACTGGTTTCGCCAAGAATGGCACCGAACTTTGCCGACACCGGCAACTAAGTCGTCTGCCAGACCCGACTTCTCGATGGGTCTGCCAGGATGGACAAGGACATAATGGTGCCCTAATTGGGCCATGGACTCAGTATCCTTTGGTTGACGTTTGTGGCGAAATTCTAAATACAATATCTAAATTAGAATATAACAGTGTAGAGCATAAAGTCAAAGATAGGATAGAACTAAAGAATTTAGTAGAGACATTTTACTTCATCACCCACGCCATCAGCTTATTATTTTTGATAATGCCTTAAGGCCGAATAAAAGGTACCCACTTTTTCTAAGTCGTCCTTGAGATAAAACGTAACACATTTCCAAGTTCAAGCAGAGTATTAGCCTTGAAGACATAGTATGTAGAAAGAAGGAGGGAACGGATAGATGGCCCAATGCTAACCGCGTTTCGCATTGTGTTCAAAAATAAAACCAACGCGCTGGCTTTTCTTTATACGATTTTCAAAATACGATGTAAAATGTTAGAACATGTAGCATCTTGGGTCATGAAAACACGCTTAGCTCTTATTGCGAATGACGTAATTCTAACGTTTTACGAGAGACTATTGTAATTAACTTGAAAGTACTCGGAAAAGACATGAATAGGTTGGATATTGTAGAAAAAAATATGGAATTCTGAACCAATACACTTAGTCCCATAAAAATTGTATATTAGTGTGCCTTAGGACTTGCGGAGTAAGAATAGGTTGTTAGTTACATAAATAGTCCATTAAATAACTAAATATTAGCAATAATACTATCGAGAATTGGAGATACTGTCAGGTCAAGTCATGCCTGCTTAAATTGTTATGGCATAATTTTTTTTTTAAACTTAAGGGAAATAAAGACTAAGATGGTACGAGGAATTGGATTGGATGGAATTTGAAGTGAGGCAAAATATAATTGGCCGACTTCGTACTAAACATATATTACCCGAGTAACGTAGTAGAAGTTTGAATTGTATTTTTAAAAGACTTTGTTTACAAGTGAAATATGGATAATCATTGGCCAGCTAAGTTGATATTGTCAGAAAAGCATTAGGTGATGACGCCATTCTATAACAAACTTTTGCCAAGGAGCGATGAGAGCAGGCTTGTGCTGTTCAAACAATATTTCGCAACAGCCTGGACAGAAAGGCAGATCGAAAGTGTGCCAGTCATCGTTCACTTGTGTATTTCATTGAATAATTGTGGTAAGATTGACTTTATTAACATGTATCTAAATAAAAATTGAATGTAAGTTAATAATGTATGACTGTAAGTAAGTGGGTCTGTAGCAAACTTAGGCAAAGCCTAGAGATTGATCCACCATGTGATAGACTATCAGAGAGGTGTTGAACTACAAGAAAATATGTATGATTGTCATCAAGGAGCATAACACCTATCCTATTGTATGGAAAAGATTACAGCTGGAATTGCAGTGGCGTTGTAAACATTAAGGGAGAGGAATACTGGTGTACATTGTCACATCAAAAGATAATGGTGACATAGGTTGGCATAAAGCTATGACCCTTTTCGTTTGTTTGTACTGTACCTGTCCTTAATTGTGGAATAATATTGTATACTTGGTATAAAGAAGGATGCATAACCTTCACATTTCAGGGTCCTTGGTACTGACGTTAAAGTAGTACCAAACACTTGAGAACTGCTCGATTCAGGACTCTGTCTGTATACTTCAAGCCCATGCTAGTTGCCATTGCCTATCAAAAAGGTGGAACAGATTGTGAAGCGAGCAGAGGAAACGATCTACCTGTATTCTCCTGCCAAGTTAAGTGCTTGTTCGGCACCAGGAAGCTCAACCTATAAGAACTCTAAAATTATAGTGAAGAAAACTGTGAATAGTTATTAAAATTTCCACAAGTAACAAACGAAAACAGACATAACTTAAAGGGTGTGATTATAACCAACAACCTATAGTTGATACCAGTATTACCTCAAAGTAGAAGAATACAACTACACACTTAAATTAGAAAAATATTGTATGTATGGACAGAAGATCCACTGTGTTATTTGACTAATGTAAATGATTCCTTTTGATTTCACTTTTGATTGTCAGTCCTGGTTCAAAATAAATTAGAATCAGGATAATAAATTGTAAAAAAAAAAATTATATTTACACAAATTTCAACCACTGTCTTAAGTAAGATAGCCTTTTAACGTGTCATTTGTATGTTATTGTTGTAGTACTGTTGGTTGTTGTGGATAATAAACTATTTGTTGGTATGTTAATTGGTTATTGCACATTACACTTTACTTTCATAACCCTAGACACTACACGAAGTCATCATATATAATATTATAGATTAAATTTGGATGAGATTTAAAAGGTAGAAGCGCAAAGGTACTCTGTAAAGTTTACAATACTATTTGTTATATTCAGGGGCCTTCATAGCTGATCTCATTCAATACAATAATAATACATAACAACAATTCATAACATCAAAACCCACCACAAATATTGGGTAGCTCGCTTCCGGGATTTTTTTTAATTCTTAAAATATTAGGAATCTCATATAGTATAAAACTAAAACTATTCCTATTGTGGAAATTAAATAGTGGTTGAGCTATCAGTGCCTGTGGTTGTTCTTAGTTATAATTAGAAATTGTTGGTCATAATTAGAATTTGTTTGGTTAGAAATTTTAAAGGTTTGCATAGTAGAGAATGGCTGATCTGGCAAAGTTTCGATCTGCTGCTGTGCAGACTGCTAAAGAGATGGGTATGGATGGGCCAGAGCTGGTCCAGTATGTGACCTCAGAATGTGACAAATTTATTGAACGAGATAGGGAAGACAGGAAATTAGAAGCAGAAAGAAAATTAGAGGCTGAAAAAGAAATTAAGAGGTTGCAGATTGAGGCTGACAAAGAGGCTAGGGCATTGGAGGCGGATAGGGAGGCAGAGATTAAAAGGCTCCAATTAGAAGAAAAGAAATTGGAGGCTGAGGAAAGGAGACTGGCTGCTGAAAGGGAAGAAGAAAAGGAGGAGAAGAGATTACAGAGAGAGCACGAGTTACACATTTTTAAAGCAGGCTCTTTTGTTAAGGCTTATGAAAAAAGAATGGATAATTTTACAGGAAAAAATTTATAAATGCCAAGCTACTGTCGGGTGAGACCTATCACCAGTTCTCTGCCCGTTTAGAGATCTATTTGGAGAAATGGACTGCTCTTGGGAAATTCCAAGATCTTAAATAAATGATCTTTATTGTGCAACTGAGAGAGTCCATGGCTCCAGACTTGAGAAGGTTTCTCATGGAACAAGGTGCAGAGAGGCTGGGTGAGTTACTCAATGTCGCTGAGAGGTATCAGGCAGCTCAAGCAGAGATAGCTGGCACAAAAAAGAAACAGGTAGACAATCCTAGGGCACCACAAAACTTTAATAGGTTTGACAACAAAGATCACAGTAACAAAGGTAAGCAACATTTCGATAGGCCACGAAATGATTATAGGAATAAAAACCCACAATTCAATGATGGAAAATCTGATGACAGAAAACCTTTTCATAAAGGTAGATTATATTGTAGTTGGTGTAGGATGGACAACCATAACACCGAAGTGTGTAAAAGGAGACCTGTGATAATGGCCACGCTTCAGACCAGATCACAGTCCAAAAAGGAGGAGGATAATCCTATAAATACCCATCCAGATGAGATGAGGAAGGCGCAGGCTGAGGATAAGACCCTCAAGCCTTGTTTTAAGAAATTGTCCAAATGTCATACACCGCCAGGCAAGGGAGACTTCTATATGAAGAATAAACTGATATATAGGAAGGCCGGAACTGGATCCAATGGTCAGGGACAGCTGGTACTTCCTAAAATGTATAGGGCAGAGGTAATAAGGAGCTTACATGTTGGAAAAGATGGGGACCATGAGAAAATAGGTACCATCATCCAAAGGGTGGCTCAAAAATATTATTGGCCAGATGAAATGGTTGACATTGAGAATTTTGTAGAAGCATGTTGCATATTACATGAGGGAACACCCACAAGGGGGAAAATTGATCAGGACCTAGACACGCCACGGGGCAAACTTAGGCCTGAAAATGGAAAGAAAAATAAATTTAATAATGTATACAAAGTGGAATGGGAACCCCCTTTTCACACACAGTCTTCACTTAAATGTGTTAACATGGCCACTATGCGACGGGTACAAAGAGTAGTTTTACCCCAGACTAAGCTGACAATGCCTCGGTCAGAATTATATAAACTGGAGGAAACTAAAAGAGAGCGGAGATCTCTCACAATGAACTTAAAGTGGGGAGAAAACCCCAGGAAAAGAATTGGGAGTGGACGGTTCGTTAGTGATGATAGAAGGAAGGTCCATTGTAAATTCGACCGGAATGGCCCCGGTAACCCGGTTTGGGAGGCCAATAGAAGATCCATGGGAACTTCGACCGGAATGGCACCGGAAACCCTTTTGTTTGGGAGCCCAATAAAAAGTCCAGTGGAACTTCGACCGGAATGGCACCGGAAACCCTTTTGTTTAGGAGGCCAATAAAAGGTCCATTAGTACCTTAATGAGGACGTGGACAGATGAAAAGGCAGAAGAAAATATTACCTCATCCTCTCAATATGTGAACGAGCTGACCACTCGTCTAAAAACTGGCTGGAATCTTGCCAATGAAAATTTGAGAAAAGCCAGGAAAAAGCATGCTGCCTACTATAATAAGAAAGCGAAGGATAGAGATTTGGCTGTGGGAGAGAAAGTGCTTCTTCTTCTACCCGGCAGCCAAAACAAGTTGCAAATTGGATGGCAAGGTCCATATAGTTCTAGAGAACGTGTCTAGAACAAATTATAAGATAGATAAGAAGGGGAAAGAGAAAATCTATCATGTGAATCTCCTGAAGAAATATCTGGAAAGAGAAAACCAGGAAGAGACACACCTACTGACCTTGTCTGTTGCAATGGAGATGAAAAAGGAACCACTCTCCTCTTATGAATATCCACTACATCCCTGTGAGACCGCTGCACAGGTAAAAATCAGTACACATTTAACGAAAAATCAGAGGGAGAGAGTTCAACAGGTTCTAGATGATCATACAGATGTGCTAACGGACAGACCGGGACATACAAACTTATTGGAATATGATATGAAACTTATAGACCCAACACCAATCTGTATGAGAGCCTATTCGATTCCTTTCGCTTAGGAGAAAGCTTTGAGGGAGGAGATAGACTATTTGTTGAAAGAAGGAATTATTTCACACAGTGAATCTCCGTATAATTCTGGAGTGGTTTTGTTGCGGAAACCCTCTGGGGAACACAGACTGTGTATAGATTACAGGAAATTGAATGCTGTCACAGAAAGTCAGAAGGATCCATTACCTGATACAAGTCAGCTGTTTGCTAGGCTGTACAAAGCAAAATATTTCTCTAAGGTGGATCTGAGCAAAGGCTATTACCAGATTCAAGTAAAGTCTGAGGTTAGACCTTATTTAGCCTTTAGCACCTCGGAAGGACATTATGAATTTAACAGATTGCCATTTGGATTGAAAAATGCTCCGAGTGTGTTCTCTAGAATGATGAGAAAATTGTTGGATCCTCTGAATAATCCATGAATCACAAACTTCATGGATGATATCCTCATAGCTACTGAAACATTTGAGGAACACATTAACTCTCTGAACATGTTGTTTGATCGACTTAGAGAGGCGAATTTAACCGCTAGACCAACAAAATGTTGTGTTGGATGTAAAGAGCTAGAATTCTTGGGACACACAGTATCTCAGGGAAACATGACCCCTGACCCCAAGAACTTGGAGAAATTGAAAAAAACCAGGTGACCACAGACAAAGAAAGACGTACGATCTTTTGTCTCGTTATGTGGTTTCTACCAAAAGTATATTAAAAACTTTAACTCTATATGTGCTCCGTTGACTGATTTAACGCGCAAAGGAAATCCGGATAGAATTACCTGGTCCGCGCAGTGTGAATTAGCCTACCAAGAGTTGAAAGAAAAACTCACAAGCAAACCTATTTTGAAATTGACTGACTTAAGTCAAGAGTTTGTTGTGAGAACGGACGCTAGTAACGTCGGATTAGGGGCAGCCCTATTGCAAAGGTCCAATTCACTTGAGGGGGAATTAACCCCAGTTGCTTATGCTAGCCGTAAGCTGAACACAGCGGAACAAAAATATTCAACTAGTGAAAAGGAATGTCTGGCTTTGATATGGGCGATAAAAAAGTTCCAAATCTATCTCTATGGTAGATTATTTAGAATTCAAACAGATCATAAACCCCTTGTATTTCTGTCGCAAGCAAGACATGAAAATGCTAGATTATTACGTTGCTCTTTGCTCTTACAGCCATACCAATTTATCATAGAATATATCCCCGGGTCGGAAAACGTAGGTGCAGATTTCTTAAGTAGACACCCGTGCGTTGAGAATCAAAGTAGTCATCAGACATAGTAAATTTATCTATGTGTATTTAGAATTATGAACTGAAATTAGATAGTCTGTTCTAAGTGGGGAGATGTGTGGCGAAATTCTAAATACAATATCTAAATTAGAATATAACAGTGTAGAGCATAAAGTCAAAGATAGGATAGAACTAAAGAATTTAGTAGAGAAATTTTACTTCATCACCCACGCCTTCAACGTATTATTTTTGATAACGCCTTAAGGCTGAATAAAAAGTACCCACTTTTTCTAAGTCGTCCTTGAGATAAAACGTAACACATTTCCAAGTTTAAGCAGAGTATTAGCCTAGAAGACATAGTATGTAGAAAGAAGGAGGGGAACGGATAGATGGCCCAATGCTAACCGCGTTTCGCATTGTGTTCAAAAATAAAACCAACGCGCTGGCCTTGCTTTGGACGATTTTCAAAATACGATGTAAAAAGTTAGAACATGTAGCTACTTGGGTCATGAAAACACGCTTAGCTCTTATTGCGAATGACGTAATTCTAACGTGTTACGAGAGACTCTTCTAATTAACTTGAAAGTACTCGGAAAAGACATGAATAGGTTGGATATTGTAGAAAAAAAAATGGAATTCTGAACCAATACACTTAGCCCCATGAAAATTATATATTAGTGTGCCTTAGGACTTGCTGAGTAAGAATAGGTTGTTAGTTACATAAATAGTCCATTAAATAACTAAATATTAGCAATAATACTATAGAGAATCGGAGATACTGTCAGGTTAAGTCATGCCTGCTTAAATTTGTATGGCATAATTTTTTTTTAAGTTAAGGGAGATAAAGACTAAGATGGTACGAGGAATTGGATTGGGTGGAATTTGAAGTGAGGCGAAATATGATTGGCCGACCTCGTACTATACATATATTACCCGAGTAACGTAGTAGAAGTTTAATTTGTATTTTTGAAAGACTTTGTTTACAAGTGAAATATGGATAATCATTGGCCAGCTTAGTTGATATTGTCAGAAAAGCATTAGGTGATGACGCCATTCTATAACAAACTTTTGCCAAGGAGCGATGAGAGCAGGCTTGTGCTGTTCAAACAATATTTCTCAACAGCCTGGACAGAAAGGCAGATCGAAAGTGTCCCAGTCATCGTTCACTTGTGTATTTCATTGAATAATTGTGGTAAGATTGACTTTATTAACATGTATCTAAATAAAAATTGAATGTGAGATAATAATGTATGACTGTAAGTAAGTGGGTCAGTAGCAAACTTAGGCAGAGCCTAGAGATTGATCCACCATGTGATAGACTATCAGAGAGGTGTTGAACTACAAGAAAATATGTATGATTGTCATCAAGGAGCATAACACCTATCCTATTGTATGGAAAAGATTACAGCTGGAATTGCAGTGGCGTTGTAACCATTAAGAGAGAGGAATACTGGTGTACATTGTCACATCAAAAGATAATGGTGGCATAGGTTGGCATAAAGCTATGACCCTTTTCGTTTGTTTGTACTGTTTCTGTCCTTAATTGTGGAATAATATTGTATACTTGGTATAAAGAAGGATGTATAACCTTCACATTTCAGGGTCCTTGGTACTGACGTTAATGTAGTACCAAACGCTTGAGAACTGCTCGATTCAGGACTCTGTATACCTCGAGCCCATGCTAGTGGCCATTGCCTATCAAAAAGGTGGAACAGATTGTCAAGCGAGCAGAGGAAACGATCTACCTGTATTCTCCTGCCAAGTTAAGTGCTTGTTCGGCACCAGGAAGCTCAACCTATAAGAACTCTAAAATTATAGTGAAGAAAACTGTGAATAGTTATTAAAATTTCCACAAGTAACAAACGAAAACAGACATAACTTAAAGGGTGTGATTATAACCAACAACCTATTGTTTGATACCAGTATTACCTCAAAGTAGAAGAATACAACTACACACTTATATTAGAATAATATTGTATGTATGGACAGAAGATCTACTGTGTTATTTGACTGATGTAAATGATTCCTTTTGATTTCACTTTTGATTGTCAGTCCTGGTTGAAAATAAATTAGAATCAGGATAATAAATTGTAAAAAAAAATTATATTTACACAAATTTCAACCACTGTCTTAAGTAAGATAGCCTTTTAACGTGTCATTTCTATGTTATTGTTGTAGTACTGTTGGTTGTTGTGGATAATAAACTATTTGTTTGTATGTTAATTGGTTATTGCACATTACACTCTACTTTCATAACCCTAGACACTACACGAAGTCATCATATATAATATTATAGATTAAATTTAGATGAGATCTAAAAAGTGGTAGCGGAAAGGTACTCTGTAAAGTTTACAATACTATTTGTTATATTCAGGGGCCGTCATAGCTGATCTCAATAAAAATACAATAATAATACATAACAACAATTCATAACATCAAAACCCACCACAACGTTCCTAGAAAACGCAACCAACTCACTAGAACATGAGGACAAAACTTTGTCTCGTAGCACCAAGTCTAGCAAGCCATTAAAGTCCTTACTAATCCCCTCCATCCCTTCTGTTAAGCAGACGTTGTGTTCGAGATTAAGTCCTCGAAGTCTTGGTCTGCGCTTGGCATCGCGTTTTTAAAACGCGTCCGGTAACCGTCAGCAGTCAGACGGAACTTCCAGAGCAACCTTTCCTTTACTTTGTCGTAATCAGCCCTTTCCTCTAACGGGAGGATATAGAAAGTCTCCATCGCAGGCCCCACTAGCAGCGTCGATAACAGAGATGGCAACTGATCTCTGTTAGCCTTATAGGCAACGCAAACGGCCTCGAATCTTTCAAGGAAGAAATCTAAGCTGTCGATTTTATCATTAAAATTCGGCAGACTCAGTCTAAAGGGACGATGAGCCCTCCCTGGAGTCGCGTTCTGACCACTCGCACCCACTTCCAGTCTCTTTAACTGTATTTCCTTATCCAACCTCATTCTCTCCTTCTCTAATTCAAATTCTCTGTCTTCTCTCATCTTCTTTTCTTGCAGTTCTCTCTCTATCTTCTTTTCTTGTACTTCGAATTCTCTTCTTTTTTTCTCTAGCTGTTCAGCTCGAGCATCTCTTATGGCATTCTGATTCTCAACTGAATAAAATTCAGCCTTGGCATAGTCATTTACTTCTTTGCCAGTGTACCCACATTCTTTCCCAATCTGAATGAACGCTTTTGGATCCATGGTGTACACTCAGAATTATCAGTATTATCTCTTGCTATAGATTTTACTATGCAATTACTCAATTGTATGTACTATTAACACTTCAGTTATATCACCACATGACTCAACATCATCGGTCTAAGGAATTGCCACTAGAAAAATACAGGGTGGTCATAAAGTCTTTCATTGATTTCAAATTTTTACGAGATCCTCCAGATGTTAAAAGCATCAAAGCTTGGTATATAAAGTTTACGGACACTGGCAGCGTCGGTGACATGCCCAGAGCAGGTAGGCCTCGTGTGAGTGAAGAAACTGTGGACGCAGTGCGCACAGCGTTTTAACGCAGTCCTCAGAAATCAACCTATCGTGCCTCAAGAGAACTTGCAATCCCTCGAATATTAGTGTTGAAAATCGCAAGTGTTGAAATCTACAAATAGCATAAAAACTGTTTTATATAGTTCTGGAATAATTTCCAAAAAACCAATTGTCTCTGCACAGAATACTTTTTTTTAAATTTTTGAAATCAGGGAAAGACTTTATGACCACCCTATACATTAAAACTCTAGCATTACGCACTTTCATGCAAAGATCGCATAAACAAAAGGCAAGCACTAAAACAGAACCACAATTGGCAAACTCTCTCTAGCAAACGCTGACAGGGAACAAAAGACGACCTATCCTGGTCGATGGTCAGTAACTCAACTAACTTATTGCGCCAGAATTTATGTTCACTTCCCTTCCGGTCAGCTGATCAAACGGGTTTTTCACAATCACAATGTTGCCACTCATAGCGTGACCAATTTAATATTTTGTCAAACATATGTACTGTGACAATATACTCTAAAACAAGTTCTGAGAGAGAACAATAGAGAATTATCCAGGTTATATATATAAATATATAAATATATAAATATATATATACCTGTCACAACAAGTAGGGGATATTGAATTTAAAAGTTATCCAAAGACAATATATTTTAAATTAGTTCATTTATTCCTTCGTACAAGTAAACTTGAGCATCATAACAAGACATTTGCGGTATAAGAAGTGTTATGGCTTTACTCACATGATTTTAGTCGTACTGGCAACCAAGGCGGGGTAGGTACTTCATTTTCACAAAACTATTCCAATATTTCTAAAAACGTGTAGGGCCCCCGTTTGCCGCTAAACATGCATTGCAACAACGTCTCATACTGCAAATAAGCCTTCTGATGTTGTCTTGAGGAATTCTCTGCCACTCCTGCTGAAGGGCCTGGGCTAACTGCTAAAGAGTCTGTGGAGCGGCTGGACGTTGTTGGACGCGTCTATTCAGGAGGTCCCACAAATGCTCAATAGGAGACAGGTCTCTGGGGACATCGGCGGCCACGGTAACGTTCGGATATGCTGCATCTGAAGGTGATCTTGGACGACGCGAGCACGGTGAGGACGTGCATTGTCATCCTGGAAGATGAAATCTGGTCCGTGCCTTTGAGCAAATGGCACAACGATAGGCTCGATGATGTTGTCACGGTAGTAGAGCCATGTGATATTGACCTGGCATATGTGAAGGTCGGTCCTGTCATTCATACAGATGCCTGGCCACACCATTACACTGCCACCTCCATAACGGTTGTGTGCAACATTTGCAGGAGGCTGGTAACGCTCACCTCGCCGTCGCCAGACACGTATTCGACGATCACGAAAATCCAAAACGAAACGGGACTCATCAGAAAACATCACTGATGCCACTGTTGATTGGTCCACCGATGATGACGTTGGCACCAATCCATTCTTGCTCGCCTGTGTTGTGGTGACATGGGCAAAGCTACAAACGGTCTGCGTGAGGCCAGTTGCACTTGGTGCAAACGGTTTCGTACTGTCTGAGTTGAGACCCGGATCCCAGTGGTCTGTTGAAGGTGTTGCTGAAGTTGAGTAGCATTTAGAGTCTGAGTTCTGAGGGCCTGAGTAACAAGAAGTTGATCTTGGCGGCGTGTAGTGATTCTTGGGCGGCCAGTCCGAGGCAGATCAGCCACTGTGCGGAAATTTTGATACCTGTTCCACAGTCTGCTGACAACTGACTGTGAAACATTGAGGTTCCGAGCAACATCCACTTGCCGACTTCCGGTTTGCAACATGCCTATGCCTATCCATCTCTGCTGTTCTGTCAAACGTTCCATGGCGAAGAAAAGAAATGTTATCTGTTGCAGAGTATTTTTATACCTGTCCATGGTGAGTAGTGTTCATCAAACCCGAAATACACGCATTTTTGTGAAAAAGAATAATGTGTGAACTTTACGGATGGGCCCCACCTCTGTTCTTGGGATTGGCTTACTTATCACGAGTCACCAGGTAAACATGATATTGCACGTGAGAGTGGAGAAGAGCGTGCTCGATATGTCCAATTGTATATTTATATTATATTTTATATATATATATATATATATATATATATATATATATATATATATATATATATATATATATATATATATATATATGTAAAGGAAACTGTCTGATACACAAAATATCAGTTGTGGAGATAGGCTGGACTAGAGTACCTTCTCAATCCAGGGACATACTCTACCTTTCACCATTTCACTCGTGAAAATCTATTTCTTTACCTTATCTCTCACTGAGTTATCACCTTTGTCAGTTCTATTCCTGCGGGACCAAAAATATCTTTAATACCTATCAAAAATCTACGACAAGCATTACAAGGCAGTCTTTGAACTGGAATCCACAGGGAAAGAGAGGCAGAGGTAGACCAAAAACACACGGAGAAGAGAACTGGATACAAAGGTGAAAATAATGAGGAAAACATGGAAAGAACTTGAGCGGATGGCACGGGACAGGCAGACTTGGCATGTGTTTGTTGAAGGCCTATGCTCTTTGGGGAACTAAAGGTTATTTATTAAATGACTGATGTTCCAAAAGTAGGATTATGTCCCTTTACGTGGTAATATGTACTACTTTAAATCTACTTATTGACTGAATTAATTTTACCAACACCTTTAAGACGGAAAGTGTGAGGCGTTGAGTTAGATCACTTCTTTATTTGAGAATGCGCTTATATGGAGGGTCGGCGTCAGTGGCCTTATGGATATGAACGCAGTTTCATAATCCAGATATACCAGGTTCGAAACCTGCTGCAGGCGGTTTGGTAGCAGATCGCTTTGTGTGGATTTTTAACAATGGTATAGGGGAGCCGCGCTGGTGTAATGGCTACGACGTTGTACTGGCGACCAGGTGTTCATGGTTCAAACCCGGCCGTCGGCGTTTGAAGAAATGTTTACGACCGGAAATTTGACTGAATAACCTGAACGGCTCCTGCACATAAATCCCGTGTGGATGGGAAGGAACGAAGCTCCTGACCGGGTTGGAAGGAAAGTCCACTGACCCCCCAGCCTCGCAATGACATGTCATTGGGCCGAAAGAGCTGGAAAGCTCGAGTGCCGCTGGTTATATTAAAAAAAAAAAAAACAATGGTATAAGCGCCGTACCGTTCAGAAAGCAATGGCAAACTACTGAATGAAAAAAATTGCCTAGAAAAATCACAAACAGCCAATACAAGCTGGAGTTGATTGCCACGTCCTGTAAAGGATAAGCAACTAACTTATATGGAGGAGAGGTTGAAACTGGACAGTCATAAAGGGATGAAGAAAACATGGAACACCTTGACCTGTCTATAGACAGTTGGAATGCATGGAGTGTTTTTATTGTAGGCTCATGGGGGTCTGGGGGGAGGGGGGGGGGGGCTGAAAAGTGATGATGAGGATGATAATGTTGGTCATATAATAATATTGGTCATATGATAATGTTGGTCATATGATAATGTTGGTCATATGATAATGTTAGTCATATGATAATGTTAGTCACATGATAATGTTGGTCATATGATAATGTTGGTCATATGATAATGTTAGTCATATGATAATGTTGGTCATATGGTAATGTTGGTCATATGATAATGTCGGTCATATGATAATGTTAGTCATATGATATTGTTGGTCATATGATAATGTATGTCAAACGAGAAAAATTGTTACCTCAGTAATAATGGTTACCTCAGTATTAATGGTTACCTCAGTATTAATGGTTACCTCAGTATTAATGGATATTTCCGTATTAATGGTTACCTCAGTATTAATAGTTACCTCAGTATTAATGGTTATTTCAGTATTAATGGTTACCTCTGTATTAATGGTTACCTCAGTATTAATGATTTTTTCAGTATTAATTGTTATCTCAGTATTAATGGTTACCTCAGTATTAATGGTTATTTCATTATTAATGGTTACCTCAGTATTAATGGTTACCTCAGTATTAATGGTTACCTCAGTATTAATGGTTACCTCAGTATTAATTGTTACCTCAATAGTAATGGTTAGTTCAGTATTAATGGTAACCTCAGTATTAATGGTTACCTCAGTAATAATTGTTACCTGAGTATTAATTGTTACCTCAGTATTAATGGTTACTTCAGCATTAATGGTTACCTCATTATTAATGGTTACCTCCGTATTAATGGTTACCTCATTGTTAATGGTTACCTCAGTATTAACTGTTACCTCAGTATTATTTGTAACAGACATTAAACATTGTGCAACTAACATTGTGTTTAATGCATACACACTAACTAGAGTAAACTACTCGTTGTAGAAAAAACTCCACTGTGTTAGAAAAAATAATGGCAAGAATGTGTACCGGTCGTCACATTAGTATGGCTTTATTACATCTCCACTTTTGGGCAACATTGACCTGAGGTCATAAATCGACATAAACTAGTTTAATCTACTGACCTATACAGTATCTTACAGTTAACAGTTTGTATAAAGATGACAAATTTCGTTTTAACGTGATATATACTTCTTTTCCACTAGTTACCCAAACAACTTTGAATACGGCTGTCTCAAAGCTAGCTGAAGTGGATATGGAAAAAAGTTCTACTAAGGCGATCTAGTATTCGTACATGTTTCAGCTGTTTATCTTGCAATATATAATGGCTTCCATATCGTTCTAGAATTAAAAACAACAACAGGTTTGAGGGTTACATTTTAATTATAAGCCAGATAATTTATTTCTGTTTTATTGCTTGCCCCACATATAGTAGATGTAATATCTTGTTAATAACATTCCAGTTTGTGACCCTGGATCATACGGTAAAGGATGTAATTTGACCTGCAGTGAGTTTTGTGTCCACGAGAACAGCTCCATGAAAGCCTCATGTGACCATCGCACCGGACGATGTTATCACGGATGTTCTAGTGGTTACGTTCTGCCGAGATGTATCGAAGGTGATTTTCATATTTAAATGTTGTAAAGCAGAGTTGATACAATTCTCTATTTTCTACTCCTCTGTTTTGCCTTCTCGTCATAATCATCAACCTTTTAACTCATTTGTTCTATTGTGTTTTTTGGAATTATCAGTCTAATTTTTTGCTCTTTGTTCTTGGTCTTCTCACATTAATTCAGCAATGTAATCTTTCTCTAATAAAATCACTGTTTTGTATATCTTATGCACTTACGTACAAGTGTTTGAGATTTCCACGAGCAACGTGTAATAAAACAGACTTTGACTTTTCTTCTGAAATAACTTGTCTCCCAGTCATTGCAATGTTACATGACACAAGATCTTTTTCTTTACCTGACCTGGGTATATAGACATTATTTCTCTTAGATGTCATCACATATGATATGCGACTCTTCATATGCATGTCAACATATGTAAACAAAGAAAGACTCAAGATTTTTCATTTGACATATGACATACAGTCTCACAAAATGCTCAAAGTTCACAAAATAATATTTCCAAGAAAAAGCGATAACATAAATATGAAATAAGATCTATTGTTTGTGCAACTTGAGTAATGTAAGATATGTTTATGTTTGAACTTAAAGGTAAAAAAGTCCATTTGCTATTTAAATGTATGATGAGAGTTGTTGACACATAATGTTTCCTATATTCATTTTCAGCTTGTGATGCAGGTAAATATGGTCCCAGCTGTAATTTTACCTGTAGCGAGTTCTGTACTCGAGACAATGATACTCATGAATCTTCTTGTGATCGCTTTAATGGGTCGTGTTTACATGGTTGTGAGGATGGGTATACGGCATTGCGATGTGATACAAGTAAGTAACATGTATACTATTTTGTGTAAAGTGAGTGCGACTTACTTATGCCTTTAGTGTTCTCTTACAATAATATAACATTATAAAATAGTCATTTATGGTTTTTAGTTTTTAAGTATTTGTAACAGGTAAATATTCTCTGGCCGTCATACTGTAAAGGTGTGTACTGGATACTATAATGTAGAGGTGTGTTCTTTCTTGTGTGTGGCCTCTACAAAGTTGACATCAGTAGGGTTACCGCTCTGTTTACATGTGAGTAAGGGGTCAGGTCAACCCAGGCAGTGGTACAGGTGAAATGTAGGTCACCAGGCGTTGAGGCTCTAACCAGGTGTAGTGATGATGTTAACAAAGTGTGGTTGATATGAAGTGTGGGTGGATAGACATCATAGTGAGATGTAGCACGCGAATGTGTGTAGCTCTGGATATTGGCATAGCACCCACTCAACCACATGTATAAGTCAGTGAAGGGGTGATAACAGCAACTGACTTTCTTTTACAAACTTTAATGCTGTACGATACAAGAACGTCGACATCAGGACATGATCACGTAACAGTACTCAGGAACATTGTAGACATGACGATAGTACATGGATAGCATCAACATTTCATCAATCAGTAAGCTGGGCATAAGTACGATTGCTGACTACAATCTATGTCCCTTTCCAAACAAGCCTCAGCAAAATACCCCGCATTACCAGCGGGTGTTGATATACGAGTTAATCAACTCTTTTCTGACATAACTTCATCAGTGATGTTGCTTAGTATGCAACAGGCCGTAGGATAACAGGCCTCTAGTTTTAATAGCCTCTGTGGTAATTCTTAGTAAACAAGGTGGGTCAGACCTTGTCCAATATGATACCGCTGAAATAGCGGGATGCATCAAATGTAATGTTTTCTGGGCATACACAGGCCCTAAGCAAATAAAGTCAGCATAGATCAAGAGCTCAACTTTCGTAGACTTGATAGACTCTTTCCCACCCTGGGAAAAGTCACTGAGCTGATAAATACATGTGATACATGACTGATAGGCAAGGAAAATAAAACGAAATGTTAATTTACCTTATCAGTCCCTCAGAATAACACTAATAACACACACGTCTCCTAGACGTTTGGAAATATATCTTTATCATGGGGAAACATCTTCAGATTCTCCTAAGTGCATCCATAGAGGTCTTCCTTTATCCAGGCTTGAAGCCAAAAACACAAAAAACGTCAAAAGCACGTCTTGACACTCTGAAAATTCACAGCTCGACTCCAGATCGGAAGTCTTGCTTAACCGCCACTAAAGTTCGCGCATGCGTCGTAGACGCTAAACTCCCCTGAGCTAAACTCAGGGAGGCAATGTTTCAACACATTCCAGGAAAAGACTGACCATTGAAGCATTAAATGGTCATGAATTAAGACATCAGCTCTAGTTGCAAACATTCTTAGAAAAGCTAACCATTGGAGCCAAATATGGACATGCAACCAGACATCGGTTCTAATTTTAAACCGGTAAGTTAAAAACCAGTGGACAGACAACCACTGTTAAATTCACTCCCCAGTAAATCCTGGGTAATATCCCTTAGATCAGGAATCAAGATTAATATCTACAAACTAGACATGTACATTAAAGCAGATTATTACACACAGCGAAAACTGGTCGCAACAGTATTGCTTGCCTTATGACACATAGTAAAATATTAGACACCTTAATCTGCTGCTTACATAAATAATTTTTAACGATAACATAACATGAATTTCTTGATCAGAATGAATGGTTCATTGTTAGTCCCGTGACATCTTTTATCGTTAAATTTGGATGCAGCCATTTGTGCGTTACAAGTAGATGAAGCAACGTATAGTAACACTGTACCCAACCACACTAGTGAAAGATAAAGTTACGTTCGGTTGACATGGGGCGCACTACTGTAAAAAATAATAGTTCAACAACAATAGGGAGAAACGATGAACGAGTAATGAGAAGAAAGCAATTTAACATAATAACAGAATTGTAGGAACGAACATGTGGCAGTAAAATAAGAATGCAGAAGACAAGAGAGGCTTTCATTGATAACGGGAGATATTTGCAAATAAAAAATAAGAAGTCACATACATCATAGTAATAAGAATTTTCAACTCAAATATCATGGCTTTGAAACACGGGGAACAGAAAACAGGAAGTTATAGACTGGGGATGTAAGTTTATAAACTAATAAAACGGTATTGAATCAGTTTTACTAATAACAGTTCACATGAGACAAGGGACGTTTCGGGTTTTACCCTTCGTCAGCCACAAACAGGTGACAAAGACCAAAATAACACATAGGTACTACAAAACTATACGATGATGAGAAACATACAAAAAATGGGCGATACAAGCAGATGGAAAAAGTAAATTCCTTACCAGTTTTACTGCAGCCCCTTAATTTATTTACTTATACTAGACTGGGGATGTCAGTGGTTTAATTACTGAACAGCAGATAACTCAATATTGAGTCTTGTAGTAAATGGGGCAGAGAACACACAGGTCACATAAAAGATGATGCCTATCACCAGCTATCTTTGCGAGACCAAGTCATCATTTTCCGTTAACGTAGTGGTCACGATAGGGGGAGGTACAGCATTACTTCTTAAAGCACTTTTTGTTTTATTTAGTTTGATGAACATACTATTTTCCGCTGTATTAGGTAAGCTAGTTATTGATCAGCCTATAAATGATAATGCTGGGGTTGATGATTTCATTGTGTACACTGACGGGTCTGTAATCTGTGATAATAAATCAGGGTGGGGCTTCTCTGCTAGAGTAAAGGGCAGAACCGTCGCTGAACATAGCGGGGCTTACATGATAACAACCTCCAGTATGAGAATGGAGGTAGAGGCAGTTACTGCTGCCTTAAGATGGCTGTCTGAGACTTTATTAACAAAGGCAATTATTATATCAGACTCAAAATCTATGCTTTGAAAGGTTCACAATGGTTGGCTTCGACATGAATGGAACACCTCCATAGAAGCATCGAATCTCCAAGAACTGATATGGATCTACTGTCCTGATCATGCCGGGGTACGTGGCAATGAAAGAGCTGACAGACTAGTTTCAAGAGCATCCAAAAAGTGCATTGGCCATGGATAAGTAAGAAATACTGAGGGCTATTCATATTCGTCTATTAGAGAATGACACTACAATCGATAAATCATCAAGGCAAAGATGCTGGAATATGCATCAACCGTAAGACCAGCAGGGATTGACGTATGAGAGGACGCATCTGCCGTGTATACAACCAGTGCGCAACAGGAACAATTAGCATTCATACGCTGTGACATTTGCTGAAGGAGACTGAGCTCCTATGGGTTTGCCCGGAGTGCAATGACGTCGATTCTGATTAACATTAACTAGTTATCATGAGTAATTTAAGGCCTGGACATTCAAAGATAACATTTTGTGGGGCATTGTACTCAGCTACATTATATTTCCGTGACCATTGCATATCTACCATCTTGATTCCTGTGACCATTTTGCACGTATCATGATGTAATTCATAGTTTTGTATTTGAAATAGCGTCCTGATATGGCCATCACCAATAGGTGTCAAGTCACTGCGGGCCCATCCGCTTTCAGTAAGTTCAAGCTTTAATGTCCGGTGCTATCCGTCTCACATATTTCCAAGCTTCCTTTATCACATATTGGTCAGTTTAGAATAATATCTATTAGAAGAAATCTTTCCTGTTGCAGATGTTTTTGTTTGGTCTTTTACAGAATGGGATAGCTGCTCGCATGCCTACCACTCCTTAATCACCTTCTACGCCTTGGCTGTCAGGACACAGTGTTACTATTCCTTACTCCTCTTTCAGATACTACAGACACGCGGGCTAGTGTCCAGAAATACTTTATCCTGACCTGTATATGTTACCAGCACACCATCTTGAGGAGAAACCTTTTGTCTCTTTTGCTCTTGAGAGGTGATAGATTTCTGGTTTAATTTAATTTCTCACTCTTCTCATGATAATTCGTAATAATAGTTTGGTCACATGACTCATTAGACCAATGGTGCTCCAGGTTTCTTTGGCAAAGCAATGAATCTGGATTTTAGCATATCTTCAGGTATTTGACCACTGTTGTACATGTCATTTAAGAGTTTTGTTATCACTTCTACTCCAAATTGTCCCAACGCTTCCATATCCTCTACTGCTACATTGTCTGGTCCAGGTGCTTTGTCTTTCATCATGTGACGTATGGCACCATATACTTTTGCCACAAATATTGGAGGTCCTTCACAACTGTCCTGGTCGTTCAAATCTGGTCTTTCATCATCATACAGTTCCTTGATGTATTCTGTCCACCTTTCTATCATGTTCTCATGACCCATTAACAATGGTCCTTCTTTTGATTTCAAACAGCCAGTGACTGTTTGTGTCCTTCTGCCTGTTAACTCATTTATTTGCTTGTACACAGATTTTGAGTCTTCTGTTCTGCACTTCAAGCTTTCTGCACTTCTGGTTTAGTCATGCTTCTTTTACTGTTTTACATTTGTTTACTATTTCCTTATTTAGTCTATGAACCTATATTGTCAGGTTGGTTGCCCAAATGTGGCCTCAGACCAGCCTTGGTGTGTAATAATAATTACAAGGTGGTCGCCAAAGTCGGTGGTTTAATTTTTCCTGGATGAGTCCTGTGTCACCGCATATAGTTATTGAAGCAAGCCGTTCTCGGGACGTTCACAGTTGAAGAAGAGGATAAAGTAATTCCCGTATTGCTAAGCATCTAGTTGCTACGCTAAATGTTATCATATGTAAAAACTGATGATGATGGTAAATCCTATCGGCTACCTCTTATGGTGAGTACCGATTTTTTTTAAACAGCGTAGTTTTCTGGATCACTCCGTTGCCACGACTGTCAAACGTCAGGAATATATGTTCTTTCGTATGCCCGGTGGGCTGGAAAATTATGATAAATAATTTCTTGGTAGTGACATCGTCCATTTTAGCTATTAATTTTATAGCCCCCCCCCCCCCCCCCCATGGTCTCTCTCTGCTCGCAATATACTCCTCCCCCCCCCCCCACCCGACACCGCCCCCACCTCCCCCCCCGCATCAACAGCGTTCCCCCCCCCTCTGTACGTTCATCTCCCGAACACCCGTCCTCCGCCCCCCTCCCCCCCCCTCTCCCCCCCCACCCCTCACCCCCCCCCCCCCCCCCCCAGTCCCCCCCCCCCCCCCTACCCCCCCCACCGCCCGCCCCCCTAGTATCTCCCCCCCCCTACCCCGCCACCTCCAGTCCCCCCTACACCCTGAACGGCCTACCCTCCCCTACTGCCCCCCCCCCCCCCCCCTAGCCCATGACCTACTCCGCCATCTGAGTCCCCTCCACTCCCCCCCCCCTCCCACCCCCCCCCCCCACTAAGATAATCATCTCCCCCATCTTTCCATTCACCCCCCCGCCACCCCCCCCCCACTCACCCCCTACAGCCCCCCCCACCCCCCCCCCCCTCCCCCCCCCCCCTCCCCCCCCCCGTGCCCCCTCCCCGCCTCCCCGGCCTACCCCCTACCCGCCCCCCCACCCCCCTAGCTCCATTCCTCAGTTTCCTCACCCCCCCGATAATTCCCCTCCCCCCCCTCCCAGTGTAGTATATGCCCGCCCCCCCCGCAACCACTTCACTCCCCCCCCCCCCCTGTCTCATCCCCATATCTGAACCTCATAGACTCAGTCAATCTCCCGCCCCCCATCCCCCCGCCTGCCCCCCCCCCCCCCCCCCCCCCCCCTCCCCCCCCCTTGAGCCCCCCGCCCTAACGCCTCATAACGACCCACGTGCCTCCCCCCCGACGTCTATATAATTGTCCCTACGCCCCCCACCCCGGTTACATCGCCCCCCCCCCCCCCCCCCAAACATCCCGCCCGCTCCCCATTCACTTCCCCGTCAAACCCCACCCCCGAGGCTACCCTCCCACTACAATCTGGCGCGTCCCACCCCACGTGATAAACCTACCGCCCCGACTAGTACCGTTGTATCCCCCTCCCCCCCCCCCTATCACCCCCCCCCGTCAGAGCCCCCCCCCCCCCCCCCCCCCCCCCCCCCCCCGACCCCCCCCCCCCCCCCCCCCCCCCCCCCCCCCCCCCCGCCCCCCCCCCCCCCACCCTCCCCCCCCCCCCCCCTCACCCACGATGATCTCTACAGTGCATTATTATGTCTATTCAAGGTACACCTACTCAATATCTAATACATCTCACTCTTCTCCCGTTTTAAACCCATCTGTCTCTGTGCCAAGCACAAAGTACTCATCCTTATAGACTCCACAGAAACCTCCACACATCCTCCACACACCATCTTCACAATATCCAACAACTTAGAAGATCCCTTACCCCTCCCAGTAGTCACACACCTCTATTCCATTTCAACTCTGCTCTCTCAAACTTCTTCCTCGTTTAACATTATTCACCCTAGAATACTTTAAGATGCAATTTATCCACATCTCAACAAAATCCAGTTGCTTTCTGCTGTCACACATCTACTACACACCTGTCAACCACTGTCAATCCATATCTACATGCCACCTCTCTCTGCTTTTCTTCTCCTATAAACCAATAGAATAAAGAATTGTAACACCGCACCTCATCTTTAGAGTCTGTCACACTCCATGTAGTCATATCTTCATCAATCTCTTCTACTCATAATGCACATAAGTCAGTCCAAATACTAATGTACTCCACTCTCGCGCTCGTCGCCCACACACGTATATCCTCCACGAATACGTAATGTACACCTGTCTCGCACTCGCTACACTCTTGTATCATACTCACAGTGCACTGATAACCTGTCTAATCACCAGTCACGTCGATATACTCCTCCCTGTCCCCTTGTCCATACTTAAATATAAAATGACGCTCATAGATACCTCCATCTCCAGAGTGTGTCTATTCTCCCTACTCACTGACAACTCATATGTCACTATTTCTAATTATCTGTACTCGTGAAATCATGATGACGTCTTCTCAACACCAGAATGACTAATCCCAAATACGTCTCCTTGCAGAAGATAGTAGATAGACGCATGCTGTAACCTCCACGACCAAGACACTCAACTCCTAGTCCCTCAGTGTGTATGTGAGTGCATCTATACTCTCTTGTAATATCGACTCTGTACTCAGAACCGTCACACCTAGTCTCTCTGTACGCGCTATCTCTCCCTAATATATCTGTCTACCTACTCCTTAATCTCTATTCACAGCTTGCATCTTCTTCCTCTGATAGGAGACACAACCTGTCAAACAATTTTTCAATCTGTCCATTATCAACCAACTACACCCCCATCGTATAGCTTTTAATCCTAACAAGACTCATCATCAGTACATTTTGTCTACTCTCTAAACCTGCACTCTACTAATCAGCTCCCATCAGCCGCCCTACGCCGCGAAAAAAACACGAAACAACAAAAAACCCGCCCCCTCCCCCAGTCGCCACATACTGATCAAACTGACCATCCAACCCGTACATAACACAACCAGCTTTGACCGCCATCGTGTTCACTGCATATCGCCCTGCCCCTGAATCCCCCGCCCCCTCTCCTGCCATCATTGCCCAGGCGCAACCGCCCACCCTACCGCACCTCGCGTACCCCCACACCATATACCACCTCAACCAACCATATTTGCCACCCCCCCCTCCCGTCCCCGCGGACTATGCAGTCACCCCTTCCCCTGCCTATCTGGCTTGCCCCTGTATCAATCTTTTCTACTGAGCATAATGAGGCGCTCCCAACCGCAGCTACCTCAGACGCCTCGCCCCCTCCCGAGACACGCCTCGCACCCCACCCAATATGTTCTTTCGAAGAGAGCGTCGACCTTAGTCAGTGTGTCAGGCGGACCCCTTCCACTAAGTACTTAGTCTGGAAAAAAAAAAAGGTACTGCCCTCGAATAATTCTCATAGAAAGCCGCTGCGTGGTCAAGATGTCACAGGAAACTTGCACCCAGAAGTCGCCCCATCCCCATACATCGCATCACTACTCTACACCGTAAACCATACCCGCCAACCAAGTACCCCTAAAATCTCCATATCCCTGTTAAAATTTACCAATACATACAACCATAAAACCCTATCCCCTTTATCACAGTGACTACAAGTTCATGCCCAATATCGCAATCCTATATCACAGTTAATGCACCAATAGTTCTCCCGCTCTTTCAAAAATTCGCCACGTCTACATACCCATCATATCCCTATCACAGCATCTTCTGTTGCTCCTACCTGGCCCCATTGCCTACACACTTAACGACTCATCTCCTCTACACAAAGTTCCCAAACCAAAAGCCCCTGTTAATGTTTACTACCCATGTTTGTCCCCCCCCCTCCCATTAATCTTTTTTTCAAATCAGAAGATCCCAACCCATCCCTTTCCAGTACATCATGGTCACCAATCATCTTTCTTTCTCACAACGCCTATGTATCTGTCTTGTGTACCTGCACCAGGAAGTACAATCATCTATCATGACACCCCCCATGTCCCATCCCTAGGAACGTTTGTATGACTAGATATGTGTCCAGAATATTTTCCCACATTATTCTAATCTCGCTTCGCACAACCTTCTGGCTCAAAAACTCACGCTCGTACAGAACCAACAAACCCAGCGTCTAAAGAACTATGTCTAACACCACCACATCTAACGGCGGAGCGTCTCTAGACTGCAGCCATCGTCACGCGATCATACTAAGACTACGAGTCTGATAGGCGCACACCGACTTGTCAAAATCGTTGCAAACTGACAACAACTCCTCCTCCGGCAGAACACAGCAAGATGAACCGACGTCTGCGGACGAGACTCAAGGCCTCAGGAAGGGCTAGTCCCTAGACGATCTCCGGACGATACGCGTGTTAACCATGGCACGATTTCCCGAACGCCGCCCCGCGAACCGCCCGGCGTTGGCTACACCGTTCAGACGAAATTTTTCCGCAGTTATCGCTTGTAACCCGCTGTATTAAAAAATGTGTAAAATGTGAATGCGTAAAATTTCACCTTTCGTCCCCCACCGTATCAGAATACGTAAAAAAAATAAAAAAATAAAATTTTAGACACAGTATCTATATATCGCCTTCTCCCCCCCCCCCATTCATAAAGTAAGATAGCCTCCTCCCCCCAGATAGTTACATCTATCCCGCAACGCTGCCGCATTTGTATATAAATGTGTCTCTTGTTGTACTCGCCGGCGGCATGATTGTTGTTAACCCACATGAGAATCAATTTTACCCGAACACTGTGAGTCGGACTCCAGCATTGCCAAAGGCCCAAACTGTAAAAAAAATCAATTCAGGTGCTAAATGAGAATGAAGAACGCGCCAAGAACAAGTACGCCTTAAAAACGCGGGCATAAATAAGCTCATGACCGGACTAGCAAAGAGATGCTGTGGACCAGGTGGAAGAGAAGAATGGGCCCATTTAAAGCCTTGCTCGTTACGAGGCAAATTGGCCCGGCCGAATGGGCTGACCCCCACAACCCGGGAGACTAATGCGCTTACGCCCCGGCTGTATGCCCATCGGCACTTCGACCCTATTCTTATAGCCCCCACGAGCCATCCTTGCTACGAGAGTCCCATCCGCGCGTTCGCGTGCCCCCGCTGGCGCTGACGGCTGCCGGCCCGCGCCGCCCCCCCTACGCCCGACCCGGGACAGGTCCTGCCACCAACCTAGATATTACGCTGGCGTGCGGCTGGGTAGTAGGCACGCCCGGAGCCCGTGCCCGGCTATAGCGACCGGCATGCTACCAGTCATAAACATGTGGGTCGATCGCCTTCTCGAACGTAGAGATGCGCGAGCTAAATCGCCCAGCAGTACGAGACCTCGACTTCACCTGGGACGGACGAACTCGCGTCCGAAAAGTCAACCCACGCCAAGTATGGCGCAATGATAGAAATTCGCAGTCACTAGCCACTTGCCTGTAAACACAACCCACCAAAACGAACAACTGCAACTTGCGTAAACAAGGCTATTGATGGAACCTGTGTATCTTTGATCCTATAGTTCGACCCGCTCTTAGTAAATTGCTAGTTACTTGCATTTATTGAGATAGCAATTTATTTGAAAGAGAGGGCGGGTTGTCACCGGTCAGATATGTCAGGCAACTGAAGGCCGGAACTATCACCCGCTCTCACGAGGTGGTGGTATATCTCATTCCAGTAACCATCCCCACTAACTGCAGTACTCTACCACTTCCCTTGCACATAACAGCCAACCAAGGTCGCTGCACTATCTTGGCTCCATGTAACCCCAGATTATGCTGAGTAAATTCTTAGAACCTTCAGGCTAAGGCAACATCACTGTTAACCGTCAGAGAATACAGATGCCCCCCAAATTGGTTCGCCATGCTAGCAGATTGTGACGTAAAGATACTCGCATTCACTATGTTAAGCATCCACCCCACGGACCCCCCCCCCGATGAGCCTGCCCCTAGACCAATCATCCGCCGCATAAGAAGCTAATTTAGACGAGAGTCCCCCCCCTGAACACCCAGGACATATTGGTCGGCAACCAGACGAGACAACAGCTACCCTCAGAAACACAAAATTCGGTACTGAGACTGGCTTGCCGTAACAAGAAGGGTGACACCACTAACTATCAACGTATCTGCAGTTTTAAATCATTTTTCAAATTCGTCGTAAAAATATGTGCCATGCTCTTTCTATGCAAGGGCTGAGACTTAGCTGCAACAGCACTAAGCTGTTAGGGATCTACCGTTATGTGAGCAGATGCTTGACCCGCATCAAATCGCTCAGATCATGACGTTTGCAAGCAAGAGACGGTCCCAACTGAGGTGCTTATGTCACATTCGTTAGTGATAACTGGCGCATGAATGTATGCCCCGACATATCCCATGTGCCACCGACCGCACTAAGACCTGGGTCGCAGGTATTGGCCCCTGTCTGAAGCATCACTATTGATCATCCTGCATTATTATACTCCCCCCCCGTCACACGACGGACGTTTAGGTAGGCTGTGTCGGGCACAATATCGGGGGCCACACCATGCTGCTAAGCCACTAGTCCCCGATCCAGCACTCAATTGAACCCTGGGATTGATGTCGCTGCGCTCGGTACGTGGCACCCGACCTTTACGATCCGCATGGGTAGAAAAGGTCCACACCCCGGCCTTCACTCCTCTGCCGCCGCACCCGGCCCGGCCCCCCCCGCCGAGTCTTTGTTCTTCATAAAGCTTTCGCGTCAAGTCGTATACATCGGTGTGTGTCAAAGACTAGATAGATGACAATGACATGGCGTCTGTGTGCTAGTCAGTGATGTGTGTCACAGCTGCGAGGATACTCGTACATCGAGTCTCGCTAGTACACCAAAAAATAAGTACTAAGCTTATGGTTGCTGCTAGACGAGCTGTTATCAAACTGTCCGGAGTCATGGTCGGACTCCGTAAGAGACATAGGTCGCATATCAGCCTTCGTCCCACGAACCTATACGCACATTGGCAATGAGTAGACTCAGGTCTGCAAAGAGCATGGTGTTGTGTCAAATTGGAGGTACGCAGTCAGTAGTTATGTAATTAAATGCAGGTCAGGGAAGACAAACTTACAATGGATCACCATCAAGAGAGGAGTATGAACAAAGAGTCAGGGTCATTGTTTGTTCCTGCTAGCTACTGTCAGTTGAGCATAGAACCTAGCCAAAGACTGATGTCTTCGGTGAAGGAAGTCAGATGTAATTTGTCGAGCAGAAATCTGTAATGTGCTCTCCACAATATGGAGCAAATAAGCACGAAGTTATGTACAGCCCGCTAGTTTTTGCCTAGTGTCATTATCAAATACCATTTTCCTTATTTTAACTGACATCTTTATATAATAGTGTCTTAGATTCCTTCTAATTTGATGTAACGGACTTGAGACATGTGACAGTTATTTCGTCTATCCTCATGACACTTTGACCATACAATAATCTCCATCACTCCCCACAAGACTAACTGTATTAATTAAAATCGAGTACTTCAATGAGGTAGTCATGCGGATTCCTTAGCCCATCAAAGGTACTCCACGCTACCAAGTATACTTATTCTTTGTGCAAACATGGTATTAAAATTAATTTATGTATTACTTTTGGGTAGATGCTAAGAATAGCATCAGTATTTGAATTTGTACTTGATATGATTTAGAAGGATCAAGTTATAGCATCAGTAAAGGATGTATAGGAGCAGAGTAAACCAGATGATGTTTATTACTGATATGTTAATATTAATTCTGTATCATTGAAATGATGTTACTTGCTATGACTGTATAACTTTGACACCTGATGACTGACTAGTCTGACTTATGTGCTAGTCAGTTACACTTAATTGAAATGTTAATATTAATGCTATATCACTGAAATGATGTCCTTACTTACTATGATTGTATAACGGTGACATCTGATGACTGACTGGTCTGACATCTGTGCTAGTCAGCTACAAGTCTAGCCAGATACTAGCCAAGGCTGTTATGTTGCAGGTTCCATGAAATAACTCAAACCAGACTGTCCAGTATCAGAAGCCTGTGTTGTTCATCAGAGGCCATCCCACAAAAGTGCAGGACCCCAAAGAGTGAACTTCAACTGGTCATTGGCATCCCTACTGTTGGGTCTACCAAGTCTGATATCAGGAAAGGACATTTCAGTGTCAGCAGTATCAAGTTGAACAGATAAGTGTCAGTTAAGACACTGACCACCAATATATAAGAAACAGCTAATAGTGAAAATCCATAGTTCAGTCAACTGATGACAATTAATTGGAAAGTCAAGAGACTAAAAACTGTGATTGTAGATTGCAGTAACTTTAATATTCAAGATCTTGAATTCTAAACAGACAATAATAGTAATTGTGTGAATACTTTTATATATATATATATATATATATAATATATTATATATATATATATATATATATATATATATATATATATTATATATATAATATATATATATATATATATATATATATATATATATATATATATATATATGTGTATGCTCTTTTCCAACTAGTAGAAATAGAATATTTGTGTAATTATTAAACTATTTTACCTGTACCTGAGGATTTATTCACTTCTTCCATTTGTGGTTTCAGTGAATGTTCATTTTACTTATCCCCTAGAATATAAGTAATCATAAGATAGTCATAGGGAGGAGACGCCTTAAATCCTGGTACAACTTCTTACCAACTGGCCAGGGTTTTCACAGTCTGACTATTTCTATGATAGCCATACACCAGTGCTTATTTCTAAGACTGGGGTATTACTTGTAAGACCAGAACTCTATACTGGCATAATCTTACATAGATAAATAATTTTAAATACCTCCCGCTACAGCGGGGGCTCGTCTGCGGGATATCTTTGATATTCCAGAGCCAACTTTCTATTTCTGCTGTGTAGAATATTTTGTTTTGTAAATTTTTTTGGAAACAGTAACATAGTAGGACATAATTATATTTTTAGGAGTACCATTGAGTACAGATAAAGAAAGCTGTTTCATATATGGTGAAGTCAGTTTAATTAACTTTAATTTTAACTAAGTTAATTATATTGTAGTAAATTAGTTTGAGTAAGATCACTTGCCCTACTAGACTACAGATACATCATGGCTGACTTGGTCAAATTTAGGTCTGCTACACTGCAGGTGGGAAAAGAGCTTGGCATGGATGGTGACGCTCTGATCCGGTATGTCACGACGGAATGTGAAAAGTACACCGAGAGTGAACCAAAGCAATTAGAAGCAGAGAGTGAAACAAAGAAATTAGAAGCAGAGAGAGAAGCCAAGAAATTAGAAGCAGAGAGAGAAGCCAAGAAATTAGAATTAGAAGCAGAGAGAGAAGCCAAGAAATTAGAATTAGAAGCAGAGAGAGAAGCTAGAAATTAGAAGCTGAGAGAGAAGAAAGGAGGTTACAAGCAGAGAGAGACCATGAGCTGAAAATGAGACAGCTTGATCTTGAACTTCAGGCTGGGACTATCACCCATGGTAATAGCTCACCTCATTCTGCGAATAGCTCTTTTCAGAACACAGCAAATGGCGCCATGAACTTCCACCTAGATCCATTTGTTGAAAAGGAGGACGCAATTGAGTCGTACCTGGATAGGTATGAAAGGCTAGCCTCTACATATGGACTGGAAAAGGAAAAATGGAGTCTAAAGTTATCCCAGGGATTGAGAGTTATTGCATATGATGTGTTTCTGAAACTCCCCAAAGAAGATCAGGAAAATTATGAAATACTAAAGCAAGCCTTACTGATCCGGTATGAAAAGAACTCTGAGGCATATAGGAAGAAATTTAGAACTTCTAAACCTCTACCTGGAGAAACATATAACCAGTTCTCAGCTAGGCTAGAAACGTATTTGTTGAAATGGAGTAGTTTAGGTAAGTATCAGAAAACCTACGAGGATCTGAAAGAAATGGTTATGTTAGAGCAAGTGAAAGATTCCATGTCTCAAGAAATGAGGAAATTCCTTATGGAACAAGGAGCAGAGAGGCTGGAAGACATTTTGAAATGTGCAGAGAGATACCAAGCAGCTCAAGCTGAATTGGTAGGAACAAAAAGGAAGCCGGTAGAAGGATATAAGCCACCACCACAGAATACCCAGTTTGACCAGAAGGATTATCCATACAGAAATAAGCCAAGATTTGATAATAAGGACAAGAACCCTCAGACTCAGGAAAAGAAACCCTACAAACAGGGAGATAAGTGGTGCAAAATTTGTAAGATGAGCAACCACAACACTGTAGAATGTAGAAGGTAAACCCCTCATCACGCTGCATGTTTAGCAACAGGGAATAAGACAGATATGATGGAACTGACAGGGAGTCAGAATAGTCTCCGTCATCGCCCTGTGAGTGAGCTCGTAACCGTGAACGGCAATCGAGTCATGTGCTTATATGATACCGGCCTGGATTTCGACTCAGTTGTGCACTCTGATCAAATTACCACAGAAACCGTGGAAATACAAGGGGCAACTAAGGGAACAGCAACCATGACACTTCCTATAGCTAGGATCAATGTGAAATCTCGCTACGTGGAAGGAGTGATAACAGCCGCAGTGATAGATGACCCTATATACCCGCTGATATTGGGGTGTAGGTATGTATTTTTGGGTGACCCAGTAAAACCTGTTGTCCTGGCAGCAGTCCAGACCAGGTCGAGCACCAAAAACGAGGAGGAAAATCCTAACAATACTCAGCCAGAGCAGATGAAAAAGGCTCAATCAGAAGATGACACATTGAAGCCTTGTTTTGGCAAATTACCAAAGGCCCATAACCCTCCAGAAAAAGGAGACTTGTATATGAAAAATGGACTACTGTATAGAAAAGCGGGTACAGAACCTCAAGGAAATGGACAGCTGGTAGTATCAAAGTCATACAGGGAGAAAGTTATGGAGCTCGCACATGCTATTCCATTTAGTGGACACATGGGAATTGGTGCCACAAGTCAACGGATAGCTTGTCACTATTACTGGCCAGGGATCACGGAAGATATCAAACGATATGTGAAATCTTGTCCAGAGTGTCAACGTGTAGCCCCCAAGCATGGGACTGCACCAGCAACTCTAGGAGAAATGCCAATCATGGGTACTCAGGCGGGGTTGCGCCATTCGAGAGAGTTGCAGTGGATATTGTTGGACCCCTCACTAGGACTAAGAGAAGGAATAGTTATATCTTAACTCTAGTTGATACATGCTCTATGTGGGGAGAGGCCGTAGCCATGGCATCTATAGATTCTAAGCATGTGGCAGAGGCATTGTTGACAATATTCACCCGGTTAGGCTTCCCACATCACATATTGACGGACAATGGTTCCCAGTTCAAGGGAAAGCTAACCCAAGAAGTGTTCAGGATTTTTCAAGCCAGACATTATCATTGCTCTCCTTATCACCCACAAGGAAATGGCCAAGTCGAGCGGTTCAATGGTACGCTCATTTCTATTCTCAGGAAGCTGGCAAGTGAAAAACCTGAAACATGGGATGTATACTTACCCGCTGCATTATTCGCATACCGGGAAGTCCCACACAATTCCACAGGAATGGCACCGTCCACATTGTTGTTTGGTCGGCCTATAAAAGGTCCACTGGAAGCATTACTGCGGACTTGGACAGATGAGAAGGCAGAGGAAAGTGTCACCTCATCAATTCAGTATGTAAATGAGTTGACCACTCGACTGAAAATGGGCTGGAAATTGGCTAATGACAATCTTCGCAGAGCCAGAAAGAAACATACTGAATACTATAACAAGAAAGCAAAGGATAGGGAACTTGCTGTTGGAGAAAAAGTGCTTCTTCTATTGCCCAGCAGTAACAACAAACTGCAGATTGGTTGGCAGGGTCCATATAACGTGCTAGAGAAAATATCGAGGACTAATTACAAAATTGACAAGAAGGGCAATAAAAGGGTGTACCATGTTAATCTGTTAAAGAAATATTATGACAGGACATCAACGGAGGTAGCTCATATGATGACTCTGGCCATCGCAACCGAAATGAAGCATGAACCACTAACCTCAATAGAGTATCCATTGAGACCGACTGAGACATATGAAGAAGTCAAAATTAGTACTCAGTTAACTCAGGAACAGAGGGAGCAAGTTAAAGAGGTTTTTAAAACACATGCAGATGTGTTAACTGATAAACCGGGATGCACCAACTTATTGACATATGATATGAAGGTCATCGATCCAACACCTATCTGCATGAAGACCTACCCTATACCATATGCCAAGGCACAGGCATTGAAGGAGGAAATTGATTATTTGTTGCAAGAACAAATCATCTCCAAGTCAGAATCACCTTACAGTTCAAGTGTTGTACTGTTGAGAAAACCAAGTGGAGAACACCGACTCTGTATCGATTACCGGAAATTAAATGCGATCACTGAAACCCAACCTGATCCATTACCGGATACCAATCAGCTGTTCTCGAAGCTAAGTACTGCGAAATATTTCTCTAAGGTCGATTTAAGTAAGGGATATTACCAGATTCCTGTCAAACCCGAGATCCGACACATGCTGGCTTTTAGCACTTCGGATGGACACTATGAATTTAATGTACTATCATTCGGGTTGAAAAACGCACCAAGCGTATTTTCAAGGATGATGAGGAAATTGCTGGAACCCTTGAACAACTCTAACATCACCAACTTTATGGATGACATTCTCATAGCCACGGAAACATTTGAGGATCATCTACATTCTCTATCAAGGTTACTGGGTAGACTCAGAGAGGCAGGTTTGACTGCTCGTCCAACAAAGTGTGTAATCGGATGTCAGGAATTAGAATTTTTGGGACATACAATTTGTCATGGAAACATGGCTCCTGATCCCATAAATATAGAAAAGTTAAGGAATGCACCTAGACCACAGACAAAAAAGGATGTGAGGTCGTTCGTATCCTTAGGAGGATTCTATCAAAAGTACATCAAAGACTTCAACACCTTATGTGCACCTGTGACGGATCTGACAAAGAAAGGGAAGCCGGACAAAATAAAGTGGACTGCAGAGTGTGAGCATGCATATTCAGAGTTGAAACATAAACTCACTAGTAGGCCTATTTTGAAGTTACCCGATCTGACGCAAGAGTTTATAGTACGGACTGATGCAAGCAATGTAGGAATTGGGGCCGCGCTTTTGCAAAAATCTCAGACCCAGAATGAGGAACTGTTTCCTGTTGCTTATGCCAGCCGCAAGTTGAACGCGGCAGAACAGAATTACTCTACTATAGAAAGGGAATGTTTAGCATTGGTGTGGGCCATCAATAAATTTCAACCCTATTTGTATGGCAAGCCATTTGTGGTCCAGTGCGATCATCAACCCCTGTCATTTTTGGCCTCATCACGTCATGCAAATACTCGCTTACTAAGATGGTCATTATTGATTCAGCAATACTCCTTCACTATTGAATATATTCCTGGAAAACAGAATGTGGGCGCAGATTTTCTCAGTCGCCATCCCACAGAGTTGGAGCAAGATAGAAGGAAGGAAAACTGACTTTGGAATGGTCGATTTGCAATTGTCTTGTACCCAATAGTTAAGCTAGATATCATCCAGCTTAAAATATGTGGGAGCTATGTCGCAAAATTGGTTTCAAGTCATTGCAAACGTGTTCAGGTAGATTTATAAACCCGTCAACGATCGATTGACCGCTTTCAAAATGGCGGCGTATCAGCGAAATGTGTATCAGACAGAGGAAATCGCCAAGGATAAATAAAAGCAGAAGGGAATCAGTATGGAAAGGATTTTACATTTTAGTACAGGGAAGGATTGTGTATAACTGCATATATGAAGGAACGGTAGGAAGTTCTCATTTACGGAGATATATGCGTGTTTCGGCTGTCCACAGTTACGCTAATAGCATGTAAACCCACTTCTGTTCTAAATATTAAAATCAACAAGTAACAGTTTGGGAAATTACATGGATAGGAAGGTAGAGAATTATCAACTGTATAAAACTAGATAAGATGGAACAATATGGATATTATATATGCCGAGAATGAGAAAGGCAAAATTTCAGTCGACGCACAGATCGGCTGAAATCGATGTTCGGGAAAGATTTTTTAGGCCTAGTTCTAGCTGTGACGTCAGTACCCTCCGATACGCTCGCGCTATGCGTATATAAGCGTTTCGGTAAAACTCTGAGAACACACAACGAAAGAGGTTTGAGACAAGACTGAGGGCAGATAACGCCACGACTCTAAATCCATCTGAAGTGTGAGCGGATCGCCAGAAATTTTCAGTCAAGTGTCTGGAGTTGGAGGGTAAGCGAATTTACGATAGCTATCCTGTATAATATTTTTTTTCATTTTGTATTACAGGTTCATATATAGAGTTCACCAAATATGCCTGCCTAATATTCATTGATATAATGTATTGTTATTTTGAATATGATTTAAACATGTGCTTTGTGGATGATTGTTGTTTGTACTAAAAGGTATTCAAACTAGCCCCACAGCCAAATAGAAAATATTTATTGTATTAAATGTTGTATCTCGGCGATATTAAATGCTTTATCGCTTACGAAGATAAAGGCAGTCCCATGACCAGAGATTGCCATAGGGAAATGAATTGTATACCGCATTTATGAGGTTAAGGTGACTAGTCCCCTTCCTCGCTGCCTTTTCCTTCCCTAGTTCGAGCGCACAACTTTGTACCCATTTACAGCTGGTAAACTGGAGTGTTCTACAGCCAGTTTCAGTAGAAAGCAACCTGATCACGTGGTCACTCACTTTATTTATTTATGTATTACTTTTGGGGTAGATGCTAAGAATAGCATCAGTATTTGAATTTGTACTTGATATGATTTAGAACGATCAAGTTATAGCATCAAGTAAAGGATGTATAGGAGCAGAGTAAACCAGATGATGTTTATTACTGATATGTTAATATTAATTCTGTATCATTGAAATGATGTTACTTGCTATGACTGTATAACTTTGACACCTGATGACTGACTAGTTTGACTAATGTGCTAGTCAGTTACACTTAATTGAAATGTTAATATTAATGCTATATCACTGAAATGATGTCCTTACTTACTATGATTGTATAACGGTGACATCTGATGACTGACTGGTCTGACATCTGTGCTAGTCAGCTACAAGTCTAGCCAGATACTAGCCAAGGCTGTTATGTTGCAGGTTCCATGAAATAACTCAAACCAGACTGTCCAGTATCAGAAGCCTGTGTTGTTCATCAGAGGCCATCCCACAAAAGTGCAGGACCCCAAAGAGTGAACTTCAACTGGTCATTGGCATCCCTACTGTTGGGTCTACCAAGTCTGATATCAGCAAAGGACAGTTCAGAGTCAGCAGTATCAAGTTGAACAGATAAGTGTCAGTTAAGACACTGACCACCAATATATAAGAAACAGCTAATAGTGAAAATCCATAGTTCAGTCAACTGATGACAATTAATTGGAAAGTCAAGAGACTAAAAACAGTGATTGCAGATTGTAGTAACTTTAATATTCAAGATCTTGAATTCTAAACAGACAATAATAGTAATTGTGTGAATACTTTTATATATATATGTGTATGCTCTTTTCCAACTAGTAGAAATAGAATATTAGTGTAATTATTAAACTATTTTACCTGTACCTGAGGATTTATTCACTTCTTCCATTTGTGGTTTCAGTGAATGCTCATTTTACTTATCCCATAGAATATAAGTAATCATAAGATAGTCATAGGGAGGAGACGCCTTAAATCCTGGTACAACTTCTTACCAACTGGCCAGGGTTTTCACAGTCTGACTATTTCTATGATAGCCATACACCAGTGCTTATTTCTAAGACTGGGGTATTACTTGTAATACCAGAACTCTATACTGGCATAATCTTACATAGATAAATAATTTTAAATACCTCCCGCTACAATAAGAACATTAATAGAAAAAGCCATAGAGGTGAAGACAGATCTGTACTTATGCTTTATAGATTAAACTAAGGTATTTGACAAAGTGAAACATGAGGAAATTATCAAAATGTTAGAAAGCATCAACATTGATGGAAAGGGGGATAATAAAGAACATGCACTGGCAACACACAGCAGCTGTAAGAATTAGCAGCCAAACAGGAATGTTTCAGCAAGTAAAAAAGCGTGTCAGACATGGATGTGTGCTGTCACCGGATCTCTTCAGTCTGTGCGATGAAAAAATAATGAGATCTTTAGAGGGCATGCCAGGAATATCATTCGACGGAAAAAATATAAACAATGTGAGATGCGCTGATGATACAGTCTTAATGGCAAAAAGTGAAAAGGAGCTGCAGGAAATGGTTGATACAATAGTGATAGAAAGTGAAAATAAAGGCTTTAGCCTTAACAGCAAAAAGACAGAATTAATGGTCGTCTCAAAAAAAAGGGCTTCCCCAGAATGCAGAATCAAAGTAAATAGAATAGTTTTAAAACATGTCAATAAATTCAAATACCTGAGAACATTAATAACAATGGATGAAAGATGCATCTCAGAAGTGAAGAGCAGAATAGGTCAGCCAAAAGTAGCATTCCATAAAATGAAGAGTATTTTATGCAACAATTCGTTGTGATTGGAAATAAGTAAGACAGTTCTTCGTTGTTATATAGAACCAATCCTGACATATGGGAGTGAGTCATGGACAATTAGTAAACAAATAGGGAAGACACTAGAGGCAACAGAGATGTGGTTTTACAGAAGAGTGTTAAAAATACCATAGACAGCCAAAAAGAGTAGTGAGAATGTCTTGAAAGAGGCCAATGCACAAAGGAAACGTATTTCACAAGTTAGAAAGAAGCAATCCACTTTTTTGGGTCATGTTATGAGAAGAGGACAGCTGGAATATATCGTTACAACAGGTAAGGTTGAAGGACAAAGAAATAAGGGAAGACAGAGCAAATACTGGACAGTTTGACATGGTGGCATGGAAAGAAGTCAACAACAGAATTGATAAATTGTACAGGAGACAGGAAGTTGTGCAGAGACATGATCTCCTACGCCACTAGGAATAGTACTTGAAGAAGAAGAAGAGCTGATAGATACACTGGAAAAGTTCCTTACTTGTTGTGTCACTATTTACATAATGTATTGTTAATAGTGTCTATTTGCTGTGACATTTCAACTATTTCACTTCAGCATTGAGTGTGCTCTCATTTTCATTTACTTTCTGGTTTCTTCAATTCTTTTTATACTCTATGTAATGTGTCAGGTGTCTAGTGACATATATCTAGGGCTTGTGACTTCTCATCGACATATAACATGTACAGGACGTTTGACAATAATCGATTTACAAAAATGTGTGTACAGTCCCACACTTATCTGTATTTCTATCAGTACAATTTAGACAAATCCTGGCTATGCAAATGCAATTATAACAATGGGTTTTGACTTGAACCACTTGCACTAACAACTGGCCAGAATTCCTTGTCACAAACCATCAAGTACACTTTAGTTACAATTCAATTACAATTCCAAAACCATTGTTCAAGCTACCACACTACTCTGTCTGGTACAAGCTCAAAAATCCATCTGCCAAAAAATCGGCTACACTCTCCTTCCTGCTCACAGCTTGCATTTCTCGCACGGAGTTTACTGAATCTCGCTCAGTCAAAACAACTCCGGCAAACTCGTTACCCCTGAGCGTTTAGGCCGCTTACACACGAGCGTTTCTTGACGCGCGTTTCTCTCGTGTGTAAGCGGCCTTAGCCTGTAAATCACTTACTCCTTCATTCGTCACGCGAGAGAAACGCGCGTCAAGAAACGCTCGTGTGTAAGCGGCCTTATAAAGTCGATTGGGACTTATAGAGTTAACTCTTGAGCGCTGTTCAGCACTTACTCCTGCAACATACTTCTTCACGTAATGTTTCAAGTAATTATAATTTATAATTTACTAAATTGTATTATGCAAGACTTAGCTATCAAACATGAAGATACGTGCCAATTGTGCCAATCAATCAACTGTAATCGTTTAGACCTAAGTGTCTTTTATATCTGGACATACGCCCTAATATAACCGACTAGGTTGAACGGGACGCGCCTCGCCAAAACGAGTCAAAACTTTATTTTTTTTTTTTTAAAACGTGCCAATTGTGGGTCTATATGTGTTGTTATCACAAGAATAAATATTTCCCAATTTTCTGAGTATCCTAGTGGAATAAACAAAAAGTGCATATACATTTTATGTCGCTCCAGAATGTGACCCAGGTACTTACGGCAAGGACTGCAATTTTACCTGCAGTGAGTTCTGTACCAGGATGAACGACACCAATGTAACATCATGTGACCACGTTAACGGACACTGTTATCTTGGATGTTTGAGTGGATATACTCCGCCGTTGTGTGTGCAAGGTCAGTTCTGTGTTTTATTGTTGAGAAGCTGGGTTGTGGAGTGAGCCAAAAAGGTCTTCAGAAACCGACTCTGGAAATTTTAAAAGTCAAACTCCGGTCCGACTACAGTTTTTGTATTTATATTAGTAATATGGCATACAATTTTGTACTTATATGGAGTTATACGCATAAGTATGGTATGTTTGTGAATAAATGAATACGTGGCTTTCGTAGATTATATTTTAAACTATTCATTCATTTATACAGTCATACAAAATAACAAATCATTCACACTGCACCCAATTAACTGCTTTGCCAAACACAATGAGACAAGTTTATTTCATTTTAACAATGACGGGTAAATTGACAGTGTATTTAGTTTATTTTCATTTCTTGTGTGATTTTTCTAAACGTGCCAATAAATTTCTAATTATGATAACCACTTTATTTTTGATCAGAAGCAACTGAAATGTCCCTACATTATGTAAATATGGATGCACTTTCACATGAAGGAGGTTGTACTGGTTCTACTAGTTGAAAATGTTATTTCAAATTCTTTAAGCATCCTCCTCCCATGCATGGATCAAACGTGGATCTGCCTTGACTTAAGTCTCGTAAAATTCGGAGTCGGGACATTTTTCGCCGCCTCCGACTCCACTAAACAATAATCGACTCCAAGACTCCGACTCCACGGCTCTTTTGAGAAGGAATTATTCTCCTTTATACAGTTTTCGTCTCATACCTTACCTTCTTATTTATTGTTTTTTATATTACTATATATTATGAAATCATCGTTATGTTATTGCCATTAATCATTATTCGTATATTCTTTTTCATTTTTACGCGGCCGTTATCGGGACTCATCTTTTCTTTATCTTGTTGTTCTTTTATTTAAAAACATCTTTCTTGCTCATCTTCTCGCTGTTTATATAAATCTACCAGACGTGTCCATATTTATCATCTAAAGAATGTTACTATTTGTGGTGAAAATACAGTGATGCAACGATAAAATTCCACCATTTATAAAGATAACAGTTAAAATAACATGTAGGGATAAAATATAGATAAGATACGCTGCTTCTTCCTCGCCCACGCCATCGTTTTCTAGTGTCATTGAAAACCAACTAGTTATAACACGGAGACACAAAACGGCATATTCGTTTAGACGGGGCAAGAACGGAGAGAAAACGAAAAAATGATGCGGTCTGCCCACGTCATTGAATCTAAAGCCTAGCAGACGCAATTTGTAGTTAAAAAAAACAAATTTACGCCACTAGTTGACACAATGTAAGAAATTGGACACGAAAACGACCTTAGCTCTGGTTAGAAACAGACGTATCTTAGACGGTCTACGGTAAATGGTCGTTTTAGTTTGAATATAGCGGCAAACGCCGTGAACGAGTAGTAAAAACAAATTTCAAGACTAACATGGAAAAAATTATGTATTTTCTTAATAATAAGTTTAGAAGGATAAAAGTTAGCTACTTTGATAGTCTATCTTTCCCTGAGAAATAATATACTTTTAATTACAAAGACGGACAGATAACACGGAAGATATTGACGAAAGACTGTATTGTTCAATACAGACGAGCAAACAGTTATTTGTGCATACTTCTCACTATAGTTACTTTTTGACACGTCCTTGAGACGAAAGCAGAAAAACAAATTACATGTGGACAAGTGGTAGAAAAGGAGGGTAGAATCTAAAAATAACTTAGCATAGAAATCGTATACGTAAGTGAGGAAAATTTTTGTAGTTTTTTGTAGTTTGGTCCAAAACCAAGTGTAATTTTGGGAAAACCCAAGTTCGGACGGACAGACCGACAGAAATACACTTCACACTAGACCGAAACTGGACCCAAATTGGACATTTAGGTTCAAATATTTAAACTGTAGAGGGGAAGTACTTTGATTGGACAAAAGAGTTAATAGTAGTGACAAAGTTTGAAGGCAAGTTGCCATTTTTTTGAAGACTGTCCACCTATGCAGATCGTTGATGCTCTGAAGTGTGTCGTCCATTAAAGATATATAATATTTCAAGTTGGACGCCATAGTCTAGCCAGCAGCTCAGCTGAGTTTGTGCTAGTACAACGTAACTGTGTGTTTTCATTTTGAATTGTGGTAAGGGAAAAATTATTAACCTTTTTATTTAACAATTCTGAGTGATTGATACTGCCATATAATTAAAAAAAACGATTACGGCAAGTGAGTATTTATTCTAGGTCCCCAGCGACAGTCCAGGGCCTAGAGGCGAATGAATAAAATGAAAAAACATATCCAAGAATGTAGAAGACAGATCTTTATTTCAGGAGATCAGTGGGAACATATCACCCACCTTATTATATGGAAAAAAGAGATTAATGAAAATATTTCAGATGCAGTGCAGTTCATAGAGGAATGAGAAACTGGTGCTATTTGATAACAGCCTAGGTGAGATGTGCTGGGTCGGTCAGAGAGATCTGATCCGGTCTTGTTATTTTATGTATTATTGTATGTAAACAGGGTGATGTAGGCAGTGTGTTAACACATGGCCTAATTTTGTGGTTTCAGAGTTTCTTGTCTGGCACTGTGCTAGTGCCAGATGTTCTATAGAAATCCAACGGTGGATGAATAAGAAGCCTATCATTTTACCTCAGCACCTGTGAGGAGTGGGCCACTTGAACAACTTTACTACATCGTCACAGGCCAGATAAGTACTGATTCATCAACATCCCAAATAAAATTTTTAAAAACACTGTGTAGAAAAAAACTGTATCAACATATAATAATAATAATAATAAATTCTTTAAGCACCAAACACGGCGCATAAGGCAGAAACCAGTGCTCTCCAGGTTGTTCGTTGTGACGCCACTCCTCTTAACTCTTGCACATTATTTAGGCCCAACGTTCTTCCTTCTTTTATTATTGTTCTTCTAAGTGTTTCTTTTGGTCTTCCTTTTTTCCTCTTACCCTCAGGAACCCAAGTGAGCGCCTGTAGTGGTATTCTGTTGTTTTGCATTCGTAGGACATGACCGATATATGACCATCGTCTTTTCCTTATATAGTCAGAGACATATTTCTGCCTAGAGTCTTCTCTTATTTGTCGATTAGTCTTGAATTATTTCCAACTGATGTTCATGAGTTTTCTAAGACATTTGTTCTCGAATGTATTCACCTTGTTCTCCAATGATTTTGTTATTTTCCAACTCTCACAGCCGTATGTTAACACTGAGATAACATTTGAATTAAACAGACGAAGCTTGGTATGTATATTCAATGATCGTAATTTCTAAATTTTAGATAATCTATTGAAGGCGCTAGCTGCCAAAGCAATTCTAGTATGGATTTCTCTTGTTGTGTCACCATCCTGAGTCATTTTACTGCCTAAATAATTGAAACTTCCAACTTTCTGTAGTTTTTCCCCGTTCAAGATGATATCAAAGGTCTCGTTAGAAAAGTTCATAGCTTTAGTTTTAGAGGCATTTATTTGGAGACCTATTTTAACCGAGAGATGACACAAATTATTTACTGCTTCTTGGGATTGTCTGGGTGTTGAACTTAAGAATGCTAAATCATCTGCGAAATCCAGGTCCCCCAGGAATTTTCCATTTGTCCATTTTATACCTAATTGTTCATTGTGGGTATAGTTTCTCATAACCCAATCAATAGCTATTCCAAAAAGTAGTGGTGACATAATACAGCCTTGTTTCACCCCTGTTTCTACTGTAAACCATTCTGTATTCCCTTTATTTGTTCTAACACAACATCTTGCATTGTCATATAGCGCTTTGATTATATTCACATATTTTGTTGGAAAACCATAGATTGTAAGTATCTTCCACAATGATGGGCGGTGTAGACTATCAAAGGCTTTTTGAAAATCGACGAAGGTGATAATAAGTGGCGATTGCATTTCCACTGATTCTTCTATAATTGTTCTTAGTGTGAATATTTGATCAATACATGATCGTTTCGGCCTGAAACCCGCTTGTTCTTCTCTGATCTTTTCGTCAGCATGCAATTTAAGTCTTTCTAACATCATGCAACATAATAATTTTCCAGGTACTGATAATAGAGATATACCACGCCAGTTATTACAGTCTGATAGATCACCTTTCTTCGGTAACTTTACAATAATACTGTCTTTCCATTGTTGTGGTGGTTGTTCTTCTCTCCATACTTCATTTATAATATCTAAAATTCTCAAGAGGTTGTTGTCATTAACTGCTTTAACCATTTCCCCTGAAATTTCGTCAACTCCAGCAGCTTTAAAATTGTTTAATCTTTTAACGGCTTGTTTGATCTCGTCCAGCGTGAATTCATCGCAAGTTATTGGCAATGTGGTTGTGGGTGTTTCATTATTAAAATCAGGTGTTTGTTGGTGGTGGTCTGTTTAGCACCCCCATGAAGTGCTCAGCCCATCTCTTCATTTGGTCTTTTTCTGTTGGTATTGAATTCCCAAATTTACCTTTAACAGGTGTTTCCATAGCAGTAGGTTGGTGACATAGTTGTTTTGTAATTTGATAAAGGCACCTACTATTACCAGTTCTTACAGCATTTTCAGCTTCTACGGCCAGTTCATTGATGAAATGTCTTTTATCTCTTCGAGTTTTTGTCTTCACTTCTTTATTTAACAAGTTATAAGTTAGTTTGCAAGATTCAACTGCATTATGTGTACTTGCCGCTAGTAGTTTAAGTTTTGCTGTTTTCCTTTCTTGTATTTTATCCCAAGTATCTTCTCTCATCCATTTTTTCTTTTTATGTACTAGGTATCCGGTGGTCGCTACAGCTGCTTCTGTCATTGCTGTTCTCAGTTGTTTCCATTTAGTATCGATTGTCTTGGTGGTGATATCGTTGTCAATTTTGCCTAAAGCATCGAAATAGTTGTTCATTTTGACATTATATTCCTCCTTTATATCATTTGATTGCAGTCTGTGTACATCTATTCTTCTATTTTTATTCGGTTGGTATAACTTCTTCAATTTAATTCTCAGTTTAGCTATGCAGAGGTTATGATCGCTTCCGATCTCTGCACCTCTGTATGCTCTGACGTCTTGAACTGATGAGCGAAATTTTGCTCTTATGCAGAAGTGATCTATCTGGTTCTTAGTTCTGCAATCAGGTGAATTCCATGTTATCTTGTGGATATTCTTATGTGGAAAGATGGTTTCTGCCACAACGAGGTTTGATATTTCACAAAGTTCTAGAAGTCTTTCGCCATTTTGATTCATACAGCCTATGCCATGAGTACCGAGATATCTTTGTACTCCATCGTTGTTGTCACCTACTTTGGCGTTAAAATCGCCCATGACTGCTATTATGTCATGCTTGGGTATTGTGTTGATGGTACTTAGAAGTGCTTCATATAAGTCATCTTTTGTGGTATCAAGAGCGTCGTTAGTTGGTGCATAACATTGTACACTTGAGAGCTTGAAAAATCTTGTCTGAAATCTAGCTAATATTAGCCTCTCATTAATTGGTACCCAGCTGATAAGCGATGCTGCTGCTTTCTGTGTCATTAAGATGGCTACTCCCTCTGTGTGACGATTGTCATTATTACCAGAGTATATAATTTGCTTTTTTTCTTCTGAAATATGTATATTTTATGCCCTTCCCCGTCCATCTACACTCGCTGACACCCAATATGTCCAACTTAAAATTATCCATTTCTTTAATTACTTCTTCCAATTTTCCATCTTGATACATAGTTCTTACATTGCAGTATCCAATTTTGAAAATCACCTTAGCCCCCAAGATATTAGAATGAGTCATGTTTACTGTCGAGCCTGGTTCTGTTTCGGTAACAATCGCTTGTTTTACGATAGTGACTTGTTGACTCTCTGATCAACCCTCCTATCCAACCGACCGATTCGAGGGTTTCGAGGTCAGTTATAGGAAAATATCTACACCACTAGATACTCTGATGTATCTGTTATTCTATAATTTAACATAACATGGTACTATCCATCCATCAACATATACCCTGTTTAAAAAGCCCATGAACAATAATAATAAAGACTGGGCATGATGACACCACCACGACCCGACATCCAGTACTAGTTTTCCCAAAGACTCTGTAGTTAGTATTAATATTAACCAATTTAACTCATATATCTGTGTATACACTTTTCATGTGATTATTCAATATATATGCACTTTTATTGATATAAATACATATTGTTTCACACGTCCTGACCAGAAGAAATTTTGGTTCAGGACTAAATCAATTTAAAAAAAATTGTAAATTTTACATTTCAAACCCAGTGTTAATTGACTTGATCATAGAACTTAGTATTAGACCTAGTGTTTATATGTGTGTGTCTGTGTACGGGGAGGAGCTACCCTGAAATGCTATTTTCGTTATTAATTGCTGGATTTCATTGAAAATGCACAGACTTAACCTATATCAATACTAGATATGAAAAATGAAGAGCTTTATGGCACTGCACTACTGGTTGCCATAGAAACGGCGGCCATATTGGATTCTATTGTTCTATTTCAATTTGCTAAGGCTTTTTTATTTATTAAGCTATGAATACCAAATATGAACACAATGTTTATCATTATATTTTAAAACTTTTGGATTGGTGGATTTTTGATAACTTTAATGCAAAAAAAGTTGTAGGACTTTGAATATAGTGTCTAAAAAAAGTAACAAATTTTGATAAATTTTACATTACTTTTTGCAATAAATCAAAAGTTTGATCAGATACTCAAAATCCAGCAATATGAAAGTTTTAAAAGATTACGGGCAACATATGAGCCAATTTTTATATCAATTAACACATAAGTGTGGAAGTTTTAAGGAAATTAGGATGAGAAAATTAGATTTTGAGAAAATCGCATTTTTCTCCATAAATAGACTACAATTAAATAAGTCTGTAATATTGCCCCTGAAAAATTGCTTACTTGTCATTTAGAACATACTGGTAGCATAGCCAGCTTCCTCTGCAGCTTCCTTTCTGGCTTTCTGTTGAAATTTGTGCCTAATTTCTTTCCTTGTCTTAGTGCAGTTTTCTGCCGTTTTAGAGCTGAGCAATATTGGATTCTTTGTTCTATTTCAATTTGCTAAAGCTTTTTTATTTATTAAGCTATGAATACCAAATATGAACACAATGTTTATCATTATATGTTAAAACTTTTCCAGTGATGGATTTTTGATAACTTTAATACAAAAAAAAGCTGTAGGACTTTGAAAATAGTGTCTAAAAATAGTAACAAATTTTACTAAATTTTACATTACTTTTGTCAATTAACCATAAGTTTGATCAGGTACTTAAAATCCATCACATAAAAAGTTTTAAAAGATTATGGGCAATATATGTTCCTATTCTTGTCAATTAATACATAAGTGTGGAAGTTATAAGAAAATTAGTATGAGAATAATGATTTCTTTAAAATCACATTTTTCAATATAATTAGAATATAATTAAATAAGTATGTGATACTGCAGCAAAATAAAATAACTTACTAGTCATGCAGAACATACCGGCAGCATATCCAGCTTCCTCTGCAGTTTCTTGTGTGGCTTTCTGTTGAGATTTGTGCTAAATGTCCTTCATTTTCTTAGTGCAGTTTTCTGCCATTTTAGAGCTAAGCACCAGATGTTTAACGCTTTCTTGCTCCTGCCAGTCAACAAGCCTCTTTTCCACTGTTCAGCCCCAGGACTTTCTTGAAAAATATAGCAGCCTCAGGTCCTTGATTAAATTCAGCAATATTAGTGACATATGGTTTAATTGCTATGATCTGATTGAATGCTTTGCTATCACAATCACTTTACACGGTGTAGCAAAATATATGTCGCGTCAGATAACAGCTTCACAAATCACTACCTGCCTCAGCTTCCATTACACTTGAACTTCCTAGAAAGAGGTAAATGTTTACATTAGTAAAATTTCAAATAAAGATGTAAACAAGCATTAATAAACTGTGTCTTAAAGTACAATGGAAGCAAAACAATACATGTAAGTCATGAAATATGTTTCTAAACTTGATATTTATGGAGATCAAAATAAATTACATGAAAGTCTATGCTTAGGCAAGGGGAAACTTAAAGTAAGTTTCAAAAGTAAATACCTTCAAAATGTATATGACAGCCTTGCTTCACTTTCTATTTGATGAAGTTTCCAATCTTTCTTCTGGTACCAAGAACCGGCTGTTGCACATGTCTGGCAGGCATTTTTTAAATAACACATAAGCATCTGTGACAAGACATGTCAATAAAAATACACAAGAAACAAACATTAAATTGAGGAAACAAGTATGCACTATGCTTACAAGAATCATGATAATGTACTGAATTATGAGAAGTCACCCGTTATTCTGTAAACTCAGGAAAACATGATGATTTTTAATTGACTGTCTACTACTCGTAATAGCTAGTTCATGTAACTCCCTGGTGGTTGAAATGAAGCACAGTGGGCCGCCTTCTTTGATGTCATTCCAGTAAGTAGCCAACGTCGTAAGGTTTAGGGTTAGGTTAAGATTCTTAAACCTGGTTGAAATGAGTCACTGTGGGCCGTCTTCTTAGATGTCATCCCAGTAAGTCGCCAACGTCGTTATGGTTAGGTTTAGGATACATTTACGTAACCATTAGCCCTTTTTACTGCGTCTCTGAATTCTAATCTAAGGAACTATCGTACAGACGGTCCTGTCTGCTTCATTTCAACCACTAAGCCTAACCCTTACTCCTGTTTACTGCGTCTCTAAATTCTTGTCAAAGGCCACATCGAACAAACGGTCCGCTATGATTTATTTCAAGATTCCTTGCCTGAGTAGTAATGTCCCAGTTTTTACCATTATATCGTCACAATAAGTACGTTTTACCTACAGTGTAGGATAAGTCTTGCTTCCATCTCTAACTCTGGCCTATTCCAGTTGGAGGTAACGAGAGCATCTCGTTTTTTTTAGGCATTGTCACATCAATAACAAATCAAAACTGAGATTCCGTAAACACGCAGCCATATTGTTGCCGGTCACGTGAACGCGAACAGCCAATTAAAAATTTAGAATCGAGGGGAAACCCTTTTTGTTGACCTGGAAATTATAAATTTCCAATCTGGCATTTGGAATCCCGAAATAAGTGACCTGCTTACAGTAAAGTGCAGATTTTGACGAATCCAACGATGTATAATATGTAGGGGTGTAAGCTTGGTTGCTATGGGAAAAACTAAGGCCAATTAGGCTTATTTTCTCGAGTTTGAGAAAATCTCTTTGTACCATACCTTTTTCAAACTCAAAATACATATTGTTAGAGTGCATTTTGACATTTAATTCTGTTATATTTAGATTCAGGAGATGTTAAAGTATCAGAAAATGGACTAATCCCAAAATCCATCATTTTTGTATTTTGACGTTAATTTCATGCCCGCTCCTGGCCTTAATTACCTACACACCACATTTCAGTACCCTAGACATTAAACGTAGCTAACAAACATAATAGCAGAATAAGTCTGTTTGAGGTCATAGGTGGTAGCAGAAAGGTATCCTGTAAACTCACATAAACTGTTATCATCAGGGATCTTCACAGCTGACCTCATCCAGTACACTAGGTAACATAGCAACCACTTAATAACATCAAAAACCACCACATATATTGGGTAGCTCGTGTCCGGGATTTCAATTTATCATTTATATAAGGGTCTCCTGGTCCGTGAATTAAACTATTTGGGTATAAGTTGTATAAATTTAACAGTGTCCTTAAAATTAAAAGTGGAAAGTAAAAGTTGATGAATCTTCACAGCCAGTGGTAATTAATTAATTAGTATAGTACTTGGGTAATTAGATTTTGTAATTTATCTTAGACATTATTAAACTGTGTGATACAGTATGGCAGATCTAGCCAAATTCAGATCGGCTGCTGTGCTGACTGCTAAAGAGATGAATATGGATGGTCAAGTTTTGGTCCAATATGTAACTTCAGAATGTGACAAGTATATTGAAAGGGAAGATAGGAGGTTAGCTGAAGAGAAGAGGTTACAAATTGAGGCTGACAAAGAACTTAAGAGGCTGCAAATTGAGGCTGACAAAGAGGCTAGGGCATTGGAGGCAGATAGGGTGGCTGAAATAAAGCGGCTCCAATTGGAAGAAAAGAAATTAGAAGCAGAGGAAAAGAGACAGGCTGCTGAAAGGGAAGCAGAGGAAAAGAGACAGGCTGCTGAGAGAGAAGCAGAAGATAGGAGATTGCAAAGAGAGCACGAGTTACGACTAAAGGAGTTGGAATTACAAGGCCATGCTCCTGAAAATGGTGCCAGCCCCTTTTCCTCCGATGCCACTCCTAGTCAGGGAGCCTCAACATCAGCTATGGATTTTCATTTAGACCATTTTGTTGAGAAAGACGATGACATAGAAGGGTATCTAAGTAGATTTGAACTTTTGGCTACTACGTGTGGGTTAGAGAGAGAGAGGTGGAGTCTCAAGTTATCCCAGGGGCTTAGGGGTACATCTTATGAAGTTTTTGCCAAAATGAATAGAGACGACCAAGACAGTTATGACATGCTAAAGAAGGCTCTGTTATTAAGATATGAAAAGAATGGTGAATTTTATCGTAAGAAGTTTAGAAATGCCAAGCTTTTGTCTGGGGAGACATACCACCAATTCTCTGCCAGACTGGAAACCTATTTGGAGAAATGGACTGCTCTGGGGAAGACCCAAGATCTCAAAGAAATGATCATGATAGAGCAATTAAGAGAGTCCATGGCTCCAGACCTGAGAAAATTTCTCATGGAACACGGTGCAGAGAAGTTGGGGGAGGTATTGAATGTCGCTGAGAGGTATCAAGCAGCCCAGACAGAGGTAGCTGGCTCTAAAAAGAAACATATAGAGAATTTTAAAGCCCCACAGCACTTTAATAAATTTGATACCAAAGAACAAGGTAACAGAGGTAGGACAAACTTTGATAGGCCACGAAATGATTATTGTGATAGAAACTCACAGTTCAATGACCAAAAATATAATGAAAGAAAACCTTTTAACCAAGGAAAGAGGTGGTGTAAATGGTGTAGGAAGGACAACCATAACACCGAAGTTTGTAAAAGGAAACCTTCAAACATTGCTGCAATGAAATCTGGGAACTAGAGATTAAAGGTTAAACCTATTGGACAGCAGGAACCTTATCACCCCACAGTTTGTGAGGATGTTGTTTGTAACGGGGCCACTATACGGTGCCTATATTATACAAGTTTGGATTTTGATTCAGTTGTAAAGGCTAGCCTAGTGGACTCAAGTCAGTATACCACCGAAACTGTGGAAATACAAGGGGCGACTAAGGACACTTCCCATCGCAAGGATAACAGTGAAAACTCGCTATGTGAAGGAGAAATCAGAGCAGCAGTGATAGATGAACCAATCTACCCTCTGATATTGGGGTGTAGATACGTCTTCTTGGGGAATCCCGAGAGATCTGTGATCATGGCGACAGTGCAGACCAGGTCACAGTCAAAGAAGGAAGAAGGTGAACCTATAAATGCTCATCCAGAAGAGATGAGGAAGGCGCAGGCTGAGGATAGGACACTCAAGCCATGTTTTAAAAAATTGCCCAAATGCCACATACCTCCGAGCAAGGGGGAATATTTCATGAAGAACAAACTCTTATACAGGAAGGCCGGAACTGGAACAAATGGTCACAACCAGCTGGTTCTTCCCACTACATATCGCGAGAAAGTGATGGAACTAGGGCATGCGATTCCCTTCAGTGGTCACATGGGGATCAGCGCCACAGGACAGCGTATAGCTTGTCATTACTTCTGGCCAGGGATAACGGAAGATATAAAAAGATATGTCAAATCCTGTCCAGAATGTCAAAGGGTGGCTCCAAAGCATTGGACTGCTCCTGCAACTCTAGGGGAAATGCCCATAGTGGGAACACCTTTTGAGAGGGTTGCAGTGGATATTGTGGGACCTCTCACTCGGACCAAGAGGAGGAACAGTTACATCCTTACTCTGGCGGACACTTGTTCTATGTGGGGAGAGGCGGTAGCCCTGTCATCAATTGATTCGAAACATGTGGCAGAGGCACTACTTACAATATTCACAAGAGTAGGATTCCAGCATCAAATCTTGACTGATAATGGCTCACAGTTCAAGGGCAAACTAACGGAAGAAGTTTTTAAGCTATTTCAAGCCAGACATTTTCATTGTAGTCCGTACCATCCACAAGGGAACGGCCAGGTAGAGAGGTTCAATGGGACCCTCATTTCTATCCTGAGGAAGCTGGCACATGAGAAACCTGATATGTGGGATCGATTTCTGCCCGCTGCGTTGTTCGCGTACCGGGAAGTACCACGTAGTTCAACCGGGATGGCATCCGCAACCCTGTTATTTGGGAGGCCAATAAAAGGTCCATTAGAAGCACTGTTGAGGACCTGGACAGATGAGAAGGTAGAAGAGACTGTTACCTCATCATACCAATATGTGAACGAGCTGACCACTCGTCTGAAAGCTGGATGGAAACTGGCAAATGATAATTTGAGACAAGCCAGGAAGAAACATGCAGCTTATTTTAATCGGAAAGCAATGGACAGAGAATTAGCTGTGGGAGAGAAAGTGCTTCTTCTACTACCCGGCAGCAATAATAAGTTGCAAATTGGATGGCAATGTCCATAGACGGTTCTAGAGAAGGTGTCTAGAACAAACTATAAAACTGACAAAAAGGGAAAGGAGAAAATATATCATGTGAACCTTTTAAAGAAGTATCTGGACAGACAAATCCAGGAAGGCACCCCTTTACTGACCTTGGCTATCGCAACTGAAATGAAAAAGGAACCACTCACCTCACATGAATACCCATTACACCTCTGTGAGACAGCTCGGGAGAGAGTTCAACAGGTTCTGGAGGAACATACGGATGTGTTAACAGACAAACCGGGGCATACTAATTTGCTACATGAAGCTGGTAGACTCAACACCAATCTGTATGAGAGCCTGTTCTGTTCTGTTCGCTAAGGAGAAAGCATTGAAAGAGGATATAGATTAATTGTTGAAAGAAGGGATTATTTCTCACAGTGAATCTTCTTTTAGCTCCAGTGTAGTTTTGTTGAGCAAACCGTCTGGGAAACATAGACTGTGCATAGATTACAGGAAACTGAATGCTGTCACAGAAGGTCAGGTGGATCCATTACCGAACACAAAACAGTTATTTGCCAGACTGAACAAGGCAAAATATTTTTCGAAGGTGGATCTTAGCAAAGGCTATTACCAGATTCCAGTGAAGCCTGAAGCTCGACCTTATTTAGCTTTTAGCACCTCGGAGGGACATTATGAATTCAACATGTTACCATTCGGATTGAAAAATGCTCCGAGTGTATTTTCTAGGATGATGCGCAAATTGTTGGATCCCCTGAATAATCCATGTATCACGAATTTCATGGATGATATCCTCATCGCCACAGAAACATTTGAAGAACACATTAACTCTCTGAATATGGGACATACTATTTGATAAGCTCAGAGAGAAGCGAAACTATATGTCCTCCTTGACTGATCTGACTCGCAAGGGAAATCCAGATAAAACTGCAAGAGTTAGTGGGAGGTGTGTAACCCCCAAAATAAGAATTTCAATGAAAATATCAAATTTTAGATAACATATTGAGTGGGTGTACATTCATTTGCCCACATTTTCACTAAAACTTTATGGATATATTTGTGATGCTATACTAATGGATTTTATTTTCAGGTACCAATATTCATTTCCTGAAGCATACAGGAATTCAAGTTTTTTCAAACTTAGTTTCATGTGTAAAAATAATTTTTTGACTGGCTAATTTTTATTGGGGTCCTTTGATGGGTAATGCGAAATGTTGTATTGGAGACTGCAAAGAGAAATAATTGGAGGAATTCTTAAGAACGGAATAATAGGATTCTGGTTTCTCCTGTGCGAGCTTAAATAAATTTGGACGTTATACTGTATCGATCAGGGTGCGGGAACATGAGTTTCCCCCTGACCCCAAGAACTTGGAAAAACTGCAGGGAGAGCACCTAGATGTCTACCAGAGAAAGGATGCATTTTTCAAACAAAAAAAGACAGTGCGATGAAGAATTTAATCGTGTCGTATTGTGTGTAAAAGGTAATTCCTCCCTTTTTTTTTACAAAAAATATATCAAAAATTTTAACTCTATACTGTCCTCATTAAAATAAAACTCTGACAAAAATGTTGATCTGACCCCCCTTAAAAAAATTTCAACAAGGGTTAAAATCCAAAAAAAAAATCCAAAATTATTTTAGATAAAAATTGTTTGGTCAGCGCAATGTGAATTGCAAGTTTTTAGCATTCCAAGAGTTAAAAAGGATAAAACTCATTTTGGGGGTTTAACTAAGCAAGCCTATTCTCAAATTACCTGATTTGACTCAGGACTTTGTGGTGAGAACGGACGCAAGCAATCTAGGCCTGGGGGCTACTTTGTTGCAAAGGTCCTCTTCACCCAATGGGGAACTGAACCCTGTCGCGTATGCTAGCAGCAAGTTGAACAAAGCAGAACAAGGCTATTTCACTAGCAAAAAAGAGTGTTTAGCGTTAATCTGGGCAATAAAAAAGTTCCAAATATATCTGTATGGTAGGACTTTTGTGGTCCAAACAGATCACCAGCCTCTCGTATTCTTATCTCAGGCTAAGCATGAAAATGCTAGATTGTTACGATGGTCTTTATTGTTACAACCATATCAGTTTAATATTGAATATATCCCGGGCTCACAGAATGTCGGTGCAGATTTCCTCAGTAGGCACCCTTGTGATCAAATTTAGAGTAGTTAGCAGGCGTGAGGAGTTAATTTTATCTATGTGTATCACTGGTTTTGGAACTTGCATTAGTGCATGTTCTCAGGTGGGGAGATGTGTGGTGAAAATACAGTGATGCAACGATAAAATTCCTCCATTTATAAAGATAACAGTTAAAATAACATGTAGGGATAAAATATAGATAAGGTACGCTGCTTCTTCCTCGCCCACGCCATCGTTTTCTAGTGTCATTGAAAACCAACTAGTTATAACATGGAGACACAAAACGGCATATTCGTTTAGACGGGGCAAGAACGGAGAGAAAAGGAAAAAATGATGCGGTCTGCACACGTCATTGAATCTAAAGCCTAGCAGACGCAATTTGTAGTTTTAAAAAAAAAATTACGCCACTAGTAGACACAATGTAAGAAATTGGACACGAAAACGACTTAGCTCTTGTTGGAAACAGACGTATCTTAGACGTTCTACGGTAAATAGTCGTTTTAGTTTGAATATAGCGGCAAACGCCGTGAACGAGTAGTAAAAACAAATTTCAAGACTAACATGGAAAAAATTATGTATTTTCTTAATAATAAGTTTAGAAGTATAAAAGTTAGCTACTTTGATAGTCCATCTTTCCCTGAGAAATAATATACTTTCAGTTACAAAGACGGACAGATAACACGGAAGATATTGACGAAAGACTGTATTGTTCAATACAGACGAGCAAACAGTTATTTGTGCATACTTCTCACTAAAGTTACTTTTTGACACGTCCTTGAGACGAAAGCAGAAAAACAAATTACATGTGGACAAGGGGTAGACAAGGAGGGTAGAATCTAAAAATAACTTAACATAGAAATCGTATACGTAAGTGAGGAAAAATTTTTGTAGTTTTTTGTAGTTTGGTCCAAAACCAAGTGTAATTTTGGGAAAACCCAAGTTCGGACGGACAGACCGACAGAAATACACCTCACACTAGACCGAAACTGGACCCAAATTGGACATTTAGGTTCAAATATTTAAGTACTTTGATTGGACAAAAGAGTTAATAGTAGTGACAAAGTTTGACGGCAAGTTGCCATTTTTTTTGAAGACTGTCCACCTATGCAGATCGTTGATGCTCTGAAGTTTGTCGTCCATTAAAGATATATAATATTTCAAGTTGGACGCCATAGTCTAGCCAGCAGCTCAGCTGAGTTTGTGCTAGTACAACGTAACTGTGTGTTTTCATTTTGAATTGTCGTAAGGGAAAAATTATTAACCTTTTTATTTAACAATTCTGAGTGATTGATACTGCCATATAATAAAAAAAACGATTACGACAAGTGAGTATTTATTCTAGGTCCCCAGCGACAGTCCAGGGCCTAGAGGCGAATGAATAAAATGAAAAAACATATCCAAGAATGTAGAAGACAGATCTTTATTTCAGGAGATCAGTGGGAACATATCACCCACCTTATTATATGGAAAAAAGAGATTAATGAAAATATTTCAGATTCAGTGCAGTTCATAGAGGAATGGGAAACTGGTGCTATTTGATAACAGCCTAGGTGAGATGTGCTGGGTCGGTCAGAGAGATCTGATCCGGTCTTGTTATTTTATGTATTATTGTATGTAAACAGGGTGAAGTAGGCAGTATGTTAACACATGGCCTAATTTTGTGGTTTCAGAGTTTCTTGTCTGGCACTGTGCTAGTGCCAGATGTTCTGAAGAAATCCAACGGTGGATAAATAAGAAGCCTATCATTTTACCTCAGCACCTGTGAGGAGTGGGCCACTTGAACAACTTTACGACATCGTCAAAGCCAGATAAGTAGTGAAGACCTAGCCTGCTGCTGATTCATCAACATCCGAAATAAAATTTAAAAAAACACTGTAGAAAAAAACTGTATCAACATATACCCTGTTTAAAAAGCCCATGAACAATAATAATAAAGACTGGGCATGATGACACCACCACGACCCGACATCCAGTACTAGTTTTCCCAAAGACTCTGTAGTTAGTATTAATATTAACCAATTTAACCCATATATCTATGTACAACATTTTTCATGTGATTATTCAATATATATGCACATTTATTGATATAAATACATATTGTTTCACACGTCCTGACCAGAAGAAAACTTGGTTCAGGACTAAATAAATTTAAAAAATATTGTAAATTTTACATTTCAAACCCAGTGTTAATTGACTTTGATCATAGAACTTAGTATTAGACCTAGTGTTTATATGTGTGTGTCTGTGTACTTAATTACCTACACACCACATTTCAGTACCCTAGACATTAAACGTAGCCAACAAACATAATAGCAGAATAAGTCTGTTTGAGGTCATAGGTGGTAGCAGAAAGGTATCCTGTAAACTCACATAAACTGTTTTCTTCAGGGACCTTCACAGCTGACCTCATCCAGTACACTAGGTAACATAGCAACCACTTAATAACATCAAAAACCACCACACTATTACTGAATAACTCTCAAGTACCACATATTTATGTCATGTTTAATTACTGATGTATGTTGTGAATTTCCTAGCATTTAACCAGTCACCACCCGAGAATGACAAAAACATCATTATTCCGGCTGTTGTGGGATCAGTGGCTGGTGTAGTCTTACTAGCTCTTGTGGTTATCGCTGTATTTTTTGGGAGGTACGTACGTTATTATTAAGACTAAGAGATTTTTTTTTTTTTTTTTTTTTTTTCGTACGCCCGCTAATACTCGAGGCGAAATCTCAGGTTATTATTTATGTCTAACCTGACATTGATTTTACGTGAGTATCCCTTTATTTCTTGTACAGAGACAAGTGTCCCTCGCCATTCAGGCAAATACTCGCCGATTTCGGAGGTACCCATTGCAGCTGGGTCGGCTCAGGAGCCGCCAGTCCCTTGTCGACGACACTCCTTCAAATGTCCTCGCCAGGTCTCGAGTTAATCCAGTCCAAATCCCGGTCGACGAAAAATCCTCAAATGCCGTCGCCCGGGTGTGATCCTGTATCACCCGGTCGCCAGAGCGGTGTTGTAACCACTACGCTAGCGCGGCTCCCTAAGAGATTATAAAATGTGGAATAATGTATCTTCACAATTGTAGCACTTTCGTTGTCTGTCTCGCATACCTTCAACCCTTTTCTCTGGTACAGTTATCGGATAAAGAGATGGACTACATTAAATACAAATCTCTAAGGCGAACAAAAATAGGTCATAGGGAATTTCTTACTAAGACAAGGGGGAAACCAACAGCTCTACGTTACGGTAATGAGAAATTGATAAGAGAGAGGACGTCGTGTCCTTGACGAAGCATACATGGTGGTAATGTTAAAGTAATTTTACTCCTCCGTTTTCTTAGTAAAACTGTACCTGATATCCTTCAACTTTCAGCACATATTGGAATACATTCTCGTTTATATTTGTCCAAAGAGATGGGCTCTATATTATTGGTCTATGATATTATCTCTCTTAAGCTTCCCGTGTTTTAAAACTTCCTTATTTGCTTGCATTTGTTTGTATGACGTAATGAATGTCCTATCCTGTCATCCAATTTTCCTTTCTTCACTCCCATCTGTCATTAGTCATTTGAGCATCCTTTTAAATTTCATTTAGTCTTTCTTTATTTCTACATCGATATGGACTGATAATTATCTTAGTAAGGACACTCCACACCTGATTACATTTATTGGCGCTTATGAAAAAGCAGGTAAACAATGACACATTGACCTCTGTTTGTTCGCTGCGAAGTGTGTTTATGTTAAATGCCAAGCGTGGACTTACAAAGCGGACTAACACCTTTCAGATTATGTGACGATTTCCAGCCAGGTGGTAAATGAGCCAGACGGACTAGTTTTATATAAGCAGACATTGTTTTTACTCCAGCTGGCAAATGGCGACAAACACATGTGGATAATAGTAACTCGATTTGTCATGTGAGAGATAACGTAGGGTTTGACATGAAGAAATAAAAACAACCCATTCTAAAGAAGTCGTTATTTATCAATCTCGGTTACTGGTACACGAGGAAATTATGTAATATGACTCGTAATAAACAACGATGGAATTATAACAACCTTGAGACGGATTATCATTTGTAATAATTTAGGGCAAGTCGCGTGTTTTTATGGTTGTGGTAAACAAGTAATAATTCAAGAGCAATATATTATATGGTCTTGTAATATGTTCAGAATGAGGATTAGGAAAACCCCTACCAAAATCTGACTCCTTTTCGTGGGGGTTAGTTTCATATTAGGATATTAAACAAAACTTAATTATGATTGGGTCGCCTCCAATAAGAACTGCACGGGCAGCCATGTTTGTGGCAGCCAAACAAATCAGTTTAAAACCTAAAGCATTACAAGATTTTGGCACTGCATTCTATCTTCATCAAGGACAAATTACAAACAGCCAAGATAAGGAGTAATATTTTGGATCCCAGTAAAGGACAAGCAGTAGGACTAAAAGTGAATTCTAACATTAGAAAAAAGTAACTCCATAGTTTTCCATTAGCGCCCCAAGTCTTAGAATCCTTCTTCAAGTGTACCCAGTAAGACAACTAACCCACTTGAAGGATGGCCAACCTTAAACAAGTACCCAAAACGTCCCTTGTCTCATGTGAACTGTTATTTGTAAAACTGATTCAATACCGTTTTATTAATTTATAAACTTATATACCCAACATACTACGGGCGTTTTCTGTGCATCAAGTCATGATATAATTCTTTGCCCAATCAATAGGGGTAAGTTGCAATACGTATATTTCTTTTTTATTTTATAATACCGTGTGACATGCATAAATTGCTTGTGGTCGTACAGCCCAAGAGGCTGTCAGTCTCATCATTTGAAAGAATTGGGAACATAATCCAACGCTGCAAAAGGTGTTGACTACTTTGAGTGGGTTTCTTCCCAATGAATCAATAGCAGAGGTAAAGCAGGGAGTGGATGCGGATACATCATAATGTAAATATTTATTGTGCTCATTTGAAATCAGTTTTATATGTACATTTATGTATTTACAGAATGATACATTTTTCATATTCCGCTGTCCTAAAATTCTTTCAATTGACTCGATGGGGTCAGATTAAATGCTCAGAGTTAATGGGAAAACATTCTGAGGAAGATGGAATGGTGGATGGAAGCGGATATTGCCTTGTGTTTAGTCCAGGAGACCAAACTTAAAAGAGGCATTTGTTTCCTCTAATGTTTTAATACAAGTTGCTCCAACGTTTTCAACTATATTAGGCGGATCTTGAAGAGAGTTAACTAAGCAACCTGAGTAGTTACCTTGGCCTTGCTGCAAGGGATGTGTTGCAGCCAAAATGTTCGACTCCTGAAAATAAAGCACAGTTTAAAACTTTACTGGGGAATCAGCAGTGGCGGAACGAGACTTGTACTAACCCCAAAACCGCCAGTTATGTATTCCGTGCTGGTGCAGTTGAAAGGACACTCCAATTTTATAAACCACCAGATCATCCTATGATGATAATAATTAACTGCTTGCTTTCTTTATCAAATCAATTTTATTTATTTTAACCTTGTTAAACAAATAACTCTTTCTTACATCTGTTTGCTAAATAAATATAAATCTAGAGTTGAGATAATAACTATTGAGTGAATTTGATGTCTGCATCCGTATGACTCATTGTTTTTAAATACATCCATACACAGTGCTACTAAAGTAATATTTTGATGAATCACCTTCATCTTGAGCTCAGACAATACAAGTCAGAACCTTTTCTCACAGAAGGAGAGAAGAATAATAAGTTCATAGTAGTTTAGATGACTCAATTGTTATACTTATCTTTCTATAAATTTATGTGAGACTCCCTGAGATAGAAGCATCATTCTTCTATTTATATCTCTGCCAAGAGTAGTGTTAAGCGAAGGTTCTTCTTCTTTGATCCATAGCCGCCGATCATCAAAGCAGTCAGTGGCCATCACGCCTGGTGCCGTTTTGTAGGGCAGCAACAAATTGATTCCACTTTGTTCGGTCGGCGGCCATCCTTCGTACAGTGCCCAACTCTGGTTCATTCTTTGCATCTCGGCTTCCACAGTCCTCCACCAAGTTGTTTTTTTGTCGGCCTCGCTTTCGCTTTCCTTCGGGAGTCCATAGCATAGCTGTTCTTGTAATGGTATCAGGGTCCCTTCTGAGGATGTGGCCAACCCAGCTCCAGCGTCTGCCAGCTATGATGGTGTACATGTCCTCCTGGTTACTCCGAATGAGTAGTTCTTAGTTGCTGATGGTATTCGGCCAAAAGATTCGGAGAATTTTCCTTAGGCAAATTGTGTGGAAGGAGAACAGTTTCGACATTTCCTTCTCTGTTACTCTCCAGCACTCCGCACCATAGAGAAGCACAGAAAGTACACAGTTCTCATAGTCTTAATTTGGTGTTTCTGCTGTACTGTGAAGACCTCCAGATGTTGCTGAGACCAGCAAAGACTGTTCTCGCTTTATTCATTCTGTTGTTAATGTCTTTGCTTGTTCTGCCGTCCGATGTTACTATGCATCCTAGGAAAGTAAATGTGTCTGTCTGTTCTAACTTCTGGTTCCTTATTGTTATTGGCTCAGGAAATGGCCACATTGAGTGTCATGACCTCTGTCTTCTTCAGATTGATGTTCAGACCAAGGTGTTGGCTGTACATATTCAGTCTACATATTTTGATACCAACATCATAGATATCATTGAAGCACTATACAAGGACGCAAGCAGTGCTGTTTTTGCAAGCAATGACATTGGAGAATTTTTCAAAACAACTGTAGGAGTTCGACAGGGATGTATCCTGTCCCCAGTGCTCTTTAATATATACCTAGAACATATTATGCAGGAGGCTCTCTACGATTATAAAACAATCATATCGATTGGAGGCCGACCTCTTTGCAATCTACATTTTGCTGATAATATCAATCTTATAGCTGGAACAGAATCAGAATTTCAAGACTTTACCTCTAGACTGGAGAAAGTAACAAGAACATATGGGATGGAAATTAATATAGAAAAAAGCAAGATATTGGTGAATAGCCATAAGAAACATGTTCCGGCCAAAATTACGTTAAATGGGCAAACGTTAGAAGAAGTTAACACCTTTAAATATTTGGGGTCCACTATATGTAGTGATGGAAGATCAAGTAAAGAAATCAAGACAAGACTTGAGATGGCCTCAGCTGCCATGACAAGGCTGAATGTGATCTGGAAAAGTAACATCAGTTTTCCTGTGAAGATCAAATTATACAAATCACTTGTATTTTCTATTCTCTTGTATGGGTGTGAGGGCTGGACACTCACTGCAGATACGGAGCGAAGGATTTAGGCTTTCGAGTATAAATGTTATAGAAGAATTTTGCGCATTTGTTATAAAGAGCACACAACAAATGTCTATGTTAGAGAGAAAATAAACACCTATGCAGGCCACCAAGAACCACTGTTGTCAGTAGTGAAACGTCGAAAGCTTGCCTGGTTTGGGCATGTAACTCGTCATGACTCCCTTTCAAAAACGATCCTCCAGGGAACAGTCGAAGGTAAACGGAGAAGAGGAAGACAAAGAAAATCCTGGGCTGATAACATCACAGAATGGGCAGGACACGGTTTTTCCACACTTGTACGCAATGCTGAGGATAGAGAGCAATGGAGGACCCTGTCTGCTGATGCTTCCACAATGGCACCCTTACGACCCATGACGGGTTACGGGTTGAGATGATGATGATTTAGTCTATCGGTTTTTTCTTGCATGTGTTGATGTGAATGCGCGAGTAGTGCAGTGTCATCTGCATCTTCCAGGACTTCCAGTGTAGAAAAAGTTGTCCATCTAATTCCTCTTGGACTGCCCATTGTTGTCTGGCGCATCACCCATTCTATGGCTTGTTTTCTACGTCAATGATTACCTAATTGTCACTGTTGTTGTTTTCCACGTCAATGATCACCTAATTGTCACTGTTGTTGTTTTCCACGTCAATGAGCGGTTGCATGGTCTGTCGTTACATTTAAATTACAGATTTATAATTTTGTATCTATTGCATTGCTGTGAAACATGGAGAATAGCATAATTCAACTACCAAGAAGTTACAGACTTTCATAAATGATTGGTTGTTTAAAAAAGAAGGATTGAGAAGTTATGACAAGACCACTAATCTGGACATGATGACAAGACCAAAACAAGTGCCAGCGGAACAAGAGATGAGAATACGACAATGGAGATGGGCAGGACACACACATAGGAAACATTAGATAACATTACCAGGCAGTCATTGATCTAGAATCCATATGTTAAGTCAAGCAGAGGTGATCAAAGTTTATTTGGAGTAGAGAACTGGAGACGAAATGAAAATAATCAGGAAGACATGTACAGACCTTGAGGCCAAAGTCAGATATCAAGAAGACATGACATACATTGAGGCCAAAGTCAGATATTAAGAAGACATGACATACATTGAGGCCAAAGTCAGATATCAAGAAGACATGTCATACATTGAGGCCAAAGTCAGATATCAAGAAGACATGGCATACATTGAGGCCAAAGTCAGATATCAAGAAGACATGACATACATTTGCTGACTGGTAGATCAAGGTTAATCAATAAAATGTTGTGTTTTCCTGATTATATATCCTACTGCCGTGATATATTACCTTTCGTTTTGTAATTTGTACTTAATGTCATGAGAAAAAATAATACGGTAATTCTATGTTGTGGCTTGATTATGAGAAGAATTTTTGTGTGTAGAAATATCAGCGACTACCATATTTTTTTTTTTAAATTGCTAGCTTAAGATGTGATTGTACATTAACTGACATTTCTGTTTTTGTATTGCTTGTGTATTCCTGTACCTTACGACGATCTCATTTTCATAGTGTAAGTTGCGTTGTACTGTTGTAATAGTAAGACTCATCTAATTATTGATTTTCAAATACATTACATTTTGATTACACTGTTTTGTATAGAGAGTAAAATGGTGAACTGGCATCTTTTCGATAGCTGTATGTGATCACGTACTTTGTAACTACATAATTTGTTCTCAAGTGAATGACAGTCCTATAAATTAAGTTATATAGTACAGTAAAATGACACATGATATTATTTTTAATACAAAACTCATAACATCACACATTTACAGGAGGCATAAAGCTGTCAAGTCTGAACAAGGATCTACTAACGAGATAAATCTTCGGCATCTAACTGGAATCAAACCACATGCTCCTAACGTTAAGCCATCGGGAACAGACACTAAAGCCAAACTTGCAAGTATGCCACATGTATCCTAATATTTTTTTTTTTAAGATGATTGCTACTTTCGTAGCAAGCCTCTTTCAACCATTTACCATATACATATACATGGAACTGTTGATTATATCGGAATGATTTTTTTTTTAATTAAGTATGCTTTTTTGTGATTGTGTTTATTATACGTCCTGTTCTGTATTATTCCTCACCACAGTTGTTTGTACTTTTAGGTTAATAGTTCAGTTGGTTATGTTGTTCAGAAGCATGCTTGTTTCTATGCCGGCATGAATTTGGGTTTATTTATGTAAATTTTCTACTGGGTTGTGTTATTCCTTTCTGTTGACATAGCTTTGTTACTATTGTAACATACGTTGTAAGATAATTACGAGTTTACTTTCATAGTATATATTTTTGTCCTTAATCCTGTTGTCTTTTAAAATGTTGCTTTTGTTTTTTGTGATATATTGTTTTACTAATTTTTGTATTGTTTGTGGCGACTCGGTGCCCATTACATTTTCTACATTTAGTTCTATGTGGCAGTTTGTACAGTAATCTTTTATATTTTGTCTGCGATGGTCGTATTTCTTGTATTCCAGCAAGAAATGTTTAATGGTATTAGTTTCATAACATTCTTCACAGATGGGTTCTTCTATTCTAAAGAAGCCGGGTCCTAATTTGCGCCGGAGTAGTTCTTTATTTGCTGGTATTCTTAGTTCTTCTTGTATTTACCTTTTTTTACCTTTTTTTAAAGCTGGTATGCATGACTTCCATTTGTACTCTGGTCCCATACTAATCTCCAATTGTTGGTTATTGCCCTTGCTATTAGATTCTTTATTTCGAATCTCCCTAAAAATGTTTCAACTTGTTATTGCTATTTCTTCCCGGCTTGGTTTCCCTGTCAGCGAGTTCATTTCCTGTTATGTCAACATGAGATGGAATCCATGCTAACGCGACTGTGCATCCAGACGTATTTAGGTATGAATTTATTTGTAGTATTTCCTCTTCTATATCGGGCCTGCTACTCTCATGTCTGTTATTGATTGATTGTTTTGATAAGAATGATTCCGCGAGAATTGTTACTGTTTGTGGTGGGTTCTCTGTAATTACTAGTAAAGCCTTGAGTATTGCTATTAATTCTGCTGTGAAGATACATGCGTTTCTTTTTAAAATGTATCTTTTTCTAATTCACCATTTTGGTATCACTATTCCTGCCCCTAGTTGGTCATCGTCATCTTTATACTCATCTATATATACTGTTCAAAAAAAGAAACGCAACATTATTGCAGTGGTAATGGACACCAAATTTCAAACCTGTACCAAAATTTTATTTTACGCAATTAATGTTTCAATCTTGGCATGAAGAAACTTTCAGACTTTAACAATGAAATGATGTTCATTAAATTTGGTTTGGACTTTTATTCTTTGCGACCGAGGCCTCTGTTTCAGTAAGATGTATGGCCTCCTCTGGCCTCTATCAGAGAACGACATCTCCTTGACATGGATCCGATTAGCCGTTGGATCTGTTGTAGTGGGATGGCTGCCCATTCTTCCCGCAGTGCAAGAGACAACTGTCGGAGATTGGTTGGAGCCACGTCTCGCTATCGGAGTCGTCTGTCGAGTTCATCCCATAAGTTTTCATGGGGTTCATGTCTGATGACATGGCTGGCCACGGAATGGTCTGGACGCTTTTATCAGTGAGGAACTGGGTGGTGAGTTGTGCCACATGAGGTCGAGCGTTATCCTGCTGAAAAATCGACCCTCGTGCAGCCAGAAGTGGAAGGACGTGAGGATGAAGAATTTCAGCGACGTATCGTTGGGCATTCAGGCGTCCTTTAATTTGCACCAGGTCACTTCTTCCCATGAAGTTGATCGCTCCCCACATCAGAACACCTCCACCACCATGTGGAGGAGCCTCATCAACGCTGTTCTGTGCGTAGCGCTCATGGACTCTGCGGTAAACTCTTCTCCGTCTATCGTGTCGCTGGAGCACAAAAAATGATTCATCACTAAACCAAACCCGTCTCCAGTCATTCCCAACGGTAAATTGGTGATGCTGGTTCGCCCACTGCAGTCGGTTCTGGCGATAACGGTCTGTAAGAACAGGACCTTTGTCGGGTCTTCTAACCCGAAGACCAGAGTCGTGCAGCCGGTTCCTGACCGTTTGATCTGAAATTCGACGAGCTGCTGATATTGACTGGACTGTGGAGGACGCAGATCCAAGTCGATTCCTGAGGTGACGCAGCCGTATGAAGCGGTCTTCGGCAGGAGTTGTGACTCTGGGTCTTCCACTGCGCGGCCGGTCTGCCACTGAGGCAGTTTCTTGAAATCGCCTCCAAAGGCGACTAATGGTGCTTCTAACCACATTAAATTGTCTGGCCACTACACTTTGTAACTGTAAAGTCTGTAAACGTCCAATGATGATGAGTCGTTGTTCTGTAGTGAGATGAGCCATACTTGCGCATTGGATTTTCAACTGAATTTATTCGAGGAGCGTCAGTCTTTTATAGGCATTCAATAATATTGTCAGAGAGTTCTGCGTTCAGTAAGTTTCACGGGATACTCAAGAGCCTGTCACGAGTTATTGTCAAAAATGTTGTTTTGACCTTGACCTCTTTCATGACCTCACGAATCATGAGGTGAGTACAATTCAGGTAACCACGAGAAGTTAATCACCAGCTGGACACAGTCGAAAGGTTGACTGATGTCCAATCAGCGAATAACTTTTATAAACGTAACACCAAAAAAGTTGCGTTTTTTTTAACAGTAGATATATATAGTTAAGCTGTTTTCTATGTACAGTTTGGCACGCTCTAGTGTTTTCTCTTTTGTTAAGCTAAGGTCTTTTGATTTGTTAATTATCTCACTGAGGTGGGAGAGTTTTTAGTACTTTTAATTCCCATGCTGGATTTTTTCCTTAATGTTGAGAACTACTGTTTATCATATTGTATATGTATGGGTAATGATCTAATTCTTCTATCGTTTTCCACACAGAAGGATATTTATTGTGGTCAAGTGGTTATATGTTTTGATTATTTTTGTCATAGGTTTTGTGCGCTTGGTGTATAGTGTCTTTTACCACTTTTGCCCAGAAGTTTAGTCTCAGCTCCTTTCTTCGTTGTTCCAGTGGCATGATACCCAGCGCTACTTCTAATGCTTCCAAAGTTATTTATTTTCAGACTTCTGCTTTGATTGACAGTGCTTGATTTTCGATTAAGTATAATTTCTTTCTATTGCTGGGGGCTGTTGATTCATAGACTATGCTGGTGTAGTCCAGCTTATCTCTGATGAATGATTTATAAAAGGTGATCACTGTCTTGTTGCTGGCTCCCCACCCGTTACTTTTTATGTAATTTAGAATATCTATTTGTTCTCTTCTGCTTTCTACTAGTTTTTCTATGTGCTTATTACATCAGTATGCTGTCTTGTAAGCAGACTTAAATAGCATGTTTAAACTATCTACATGCATTTCTTGTATATAAAACAATCTCTGATCTGACATTCACAAACTCGTCATTGGTATTATATGCTAGTGTTGTGAAGTATTTGAAACATGCATTTGTTGGCTTTTTAATACAGGTAGCTCCCCTGATTGAAAATATTGCTTATCCGAACAAAAAATCACAATATAGACAAGATACTAAGACGGATGTAGAAAGTCAGTAAACTTTTGGAAGTTGACAAAGACATAATAAGACATTATCGCTGTCTATCACGTCAGACCATTCTGGTCATGTATCATACATTCAGATTATTTCCAACGTGTCACTGTATTTGTTATAGGAGAGCAGGGGCCAAAACACTTGGTCGACGGGGGAACCACTTTTAATGATCATATTGCCTTCTGTTGTATCGCTCTAATTAGAGTTTCCTATCATATCCGTTGTCATTGTTGTGTTCATTTAGGTCTGCTCTATTAAATTTGGGGTTCCAAATCGATGAATGTCATGTAAACACAATATTTTCTGATCAATGAGAATGTACTTGGACGGATGTCTCAGCAACTGAGATGAACAGCTGGCAACAATAAGACAAATACAGCCAGACAAAACCTGAATCTAACCAAGCGGTCCTTGAAAATAAATGTCTTCTATTAAAGATTGTTATTAAAAGGTCAAGTCAGTTACCATGTGACATCTCTGATAAGATAAAGAAAAACAATGAAAACTGCACCTAGTTGCATGTCGTAGGAGGCGACTAAGATGATGTTATGCATAGAGCAAACATCCTGACCATGTAAATGTAACAACGTCAGTAACCAATTCTGTAAACAAACTTATACCATACAGGTACAGGCCTGTTGCGTGAACGATCCACACACTTGACAAGTAAATAAAAAAGTGACATTCATGTATTTAATAAGAAAATTCGTCACCTTGATTTATATTTTTTGTTATATTTTGGTGTAGACGATTGCTTCTGTATTTGTTTATTGTTTCATTTAGTCACCGTTGTTATGATTAAAATTCATAACGATTATGTCGATATAATATGCAGCTCAACAGGGCTCCTTTTTTTGTTTATTTTATACGGAGTCACTTATTAACAAAGGAAGTGACGTCATGACGATATGGTTGTCTGGCAGACGTTAACAAATTTGCAGCAGAAGTAAGATGATCGTCGCCAAGAGAGATGCGGCTTGTGTTTGGAAGTGAGCATTTTGAGCTCCTGCAGTATTATGTGTCTTTCCTGAATTATTCCATCACCTGGATATCAATATACTTGGTTGAGGTGTCCGTGCCTTATTCTAGTAAGGAAGTGTGTGCCTACTCATAAAGATGTCTAAAGGACTATATTAAATAAAGTTTGAATGATTGCCACCGGCCAGCGTTTGATAGAAAACGGACTGGACTAATACGTACTACTGCATTTGCGTTGGTCCTATATATATATATATATATATATATATATATTATATATATATATATATATATATATATATATATATATATATATATGGGAGCCGCGCTGGTGTAATGGCTTCGGCGTTGTACTGGCGACCAGGTGTTCATGGTTCAAACCCGGGCGTCAGCGTTTGAAGAAATGTTTACGGCCGGAAATTTGACTGAATAGCCTGAACGGCTCCTGTGATAAACCCTCTGTGGATGGGAAGGAGCGAAGCTCCTTACCGGGTTGGAAGGAAAGTCCTCAGGTTCCCCAGCCTCGCAATGACATGTCATTGGGCCGAAGGGCTGAAAGCCCAAGTGCCGCTGGTTTGTCAAACCTAATAAACTGCATGTTTGTACTTATTATCACCTTCGTCGATTTTCAAAAAGCCTTTGATAGTCTACACCACCCATCATTGTGGAAGATACTTACAATCTATGGTTTTCCAACAAAATATGTGAATATAATCAAAGCGCTATATGACAATGCAAGATGTTGTGTTAGAACAAATAAAGGGAATACAGAATTGTTTACAGTAGAAACAGGGGTGAAACAAGGCTGTATTATGTCACCACTACTTTTTGGAATAGCTATTGATTGGGTTATGAGAAACTATACCCACAATGAACAATTAGGTATAAAATGGACAAATGGAAAATTCCTGGGGGACCTGGATTTCGCAGATGATTTAGCATTCTTAAGTTCAACACCCAGACAATCCCAAGAAGCAGTAAATAATTTGTGTCATCTCTCGGTTAAAATAGGTCTCCAAATAAATGCCTCTAAAACTAAAGTTATGAACTTTTCTAACGAGACCTTTGATATCATCTTGAACGAGGAAAAACTACAGAAAGTTGAAAGTGTCAATTATTTAGGCAGTAAAATGACTCAGGATGGTGACACAGCAAGAGAAATCCATACTAGAATTGCTTTGGCAGCTAGCGCCTTCAATAGATTATCTAACATTTGGAAATTACGATCATTGAATATACATACCAAGCTTCGTCTGTTTAATTCAAATGTTATCTCAGTGTTAACATACGGCTGTGAGAGTTGGAAAATAACAAAATCATTGGAGAACAAGGTGAATACATTCGAGAACAAATGTCTTAGAAAACTCATGAACATCAGTTGGAAAGAATTCAAGACTAATCGACAAATAAGAGAAGACTCTAGGCAGAAATATGTCTCCAACTATATAAGGAAAAGACGATGGTCATATATCGGTCATGTCCTACGAATGCAAAACAACAGAATACCACTACAGGCGCTCACTTGGGTTCCTGAGGGTAAGAGGAAAAAAGGAAGACCAAAAGAAACACTCAGAAGAACAATAATAAGAGAATTAAGAACGTTGGGCCTAAATAATGTGCAAGAGCTAAGAGGAGTGGCGTCACAACGAACAACCTGGAGAGCACTGGTTTCTGCCTTATGCGCCGTGTTTGGCGCTTAAAGAATTTATTATTATTATTGTACAATTGTGTTGGTCTGCTCAGTACAGTTATGCTGATTACGTGTTGTGTGTCTGCCTTTAGAGTCAACTTTGGCCACGGAGAATATCTCCGGAATAATTACCAAAACGACACGTGACAACCGTCCTTATCTCCCAGAATATGCTTTCTCATTTCTTATCTATGTGTGTAGTTTGTTTTGAGTTGGAAGAACAGTCTCCTTTGGAAATGTGTCATTGGTTAGATGTGAGAGAGAGAAAGAGAGAGAGCAATAGTGTAACGCAGTGTAATTTTATGTTTTTATGATAAACGTGGTTTAAACTTTAAAATACAACTTTAAAATACAACTGTCAACTTGCTTTACCATAAGTTTTATATTGAACCAGGTCATTGAAATAAGTAATACTAAAGCTAACATTGACTTAATGATGTGTAACTTGAGTGATCTTATATTTCCTACAGTCAAACAGAGTGATTATGAAAATACGATGACAGAAGAAAATGATGACTTATCAGGAATATATCAAAACACAGTGTGAGCAACGTTCAACAGTTGTCTCTCTAAATGACCTCGCAGATTTCACAGACAGAGCTTTCTTTGTGAACCAGAGTCACTGTAATCTTTACTTGTGTCTTCCATGACGTCGTGAAGATACTTGGACAAGTTGTTTCTGTAACATGATAGTTTGTAGAATGTTATTATGTTTATTATTATTAATGTTAAAAGTAATATATGAAGTAGTATTACACGCAAGAGTGGTAGTAACATGGTTATAGTAATATCAATAGAACATTGAGGTGGGGATGGCTCAGAGGTATAGCATCCGCATCTAATTCTAACGGTATCAGATTCGCTCCCAGCACAGGTAATGTAGTTGATTGCATTTTCTTCCAGAACCAGTGGTACATTATGATGTCATACTCCACCCCTCTATCTCCCGGGTAGTGAGATTGGATTACTAACCTTCTTGGATAAGGGCGAAAAAATAGGAGGTCTTGTGTGCAAGTTGCGCATGTTAAAAATCCTTCCGCAGTTGTAAAGAGTAAAATTTTAAAAGTTAGGAAACTTACACGCCACAAAAGTATTTTTAGAGTGTGTGATTCCCGTAGGCATACATTGGGATCCTCGCCGGTGATACAGACTTCATGCACTATGATGAGATCCTCCCTGTGTGATCGAGGGTAGGAGATGAGAGCACTTATGTATAGGGTGATCGATCAGTCTCTCCTTGTGGGTTCAGTGCTTGAATACTAAGAATCAAGGGAAACAATCCAAATGATAAAATTATTATTAAAAGGTCGTAATTTACAACTCTACATTTCTTTATTTTACATAGCAGTTTAAATTATTTGAACAGACACAAATGCTTTATGTGAAAATAATAAAAATAAAATACTACTTTTTTGTGTTAGTAAAGTAAATCTAATTAAAGTCAATTAAAATAATACCGTTTACTGCATCATAAAATGTTACAATCATATTATGAAAGCACTGAACCCACGGCGGAGAGACTTTTAGATCACCCTGTAGTTGTCCATGAGCCATGAAGATGGTCCTTCAATCCAAACCAATAAAATATTTAGTACTAATATTGGTGATGTTGACGTCATTATTTATGTGTTATTATATAATCAAACGAATACAAACTACAACAAGAGTTTTCATAGCTATGGGAAATATTTGAACACCAAGAGAAATCAAGTCTGATACAACAATAAAAACATGTAACTTAAACGTCAAGTGTGTGCTGTTGTAGGAAAGTAGAGAACAAGACAAATGACAAGCATAAAGTTATGTACTTTTATAAATTGGTGCCTGCGACAAATAGAAGAATTGAAATGGTGTGACAACATAACGAATTTAGAACTAATGACAAGATCACAAATGTAGAACTGATGACAAGATCACGAATGTAGAACTGATGACAAGATAACGAATGTAGAACTGATGACAAGATCATGAATGTAGAAATGATGACAAGATAACGAATGTAGAACTGATGACAAGATAACGAATGTTATACTGATGACAAAACGACGAATGTAGAACTGATGACAAGATCACGAATGTAGAACTGATGACAAGATCACAATTGTAGAACTGATGACAAGATCACGAATGTAGAACTGATGACAAGATCACGAATGTAGAACTGATGACAAAATCAGAAATGTAGAACTGATGACAATACAACGAATGTAGAACTGATGACAAGATCACGAATGTAGAACTGGTGAGAAGATCACGAATGTAGAACTGATGACAAGATCACGAATGTAGAACTGATGACAAGATCACGAATGTAGAACTGATGACAACATCACGAATGTAGAACTGATGACAAGTTCACGAATGCAGAACTGATGACAAGATCACGAATGTAGAACTGATGACAAGATCACGTATGTAGAATTGATGACAAGATCACGAATGTATAACGGATGACAAGATCACGAATGTAGAACTGATGACAAGATCACGAATGTAGAACTGATGACAAGATCACGAATGTAGAACTGGTGACAAGATCACAAATGTAGAACTGATGACAAGATCACGAATGTAGAACTGATGACAAGATCACGAATGTAGAACTGATGACAAGATCATGAATGTAGAAATGATGACAAGATAACGAATGTAGAACTGATGACAAGATAACGAATGTTATACTGATGACAAAACCACGAATGTAGAACTGATGACAAGATCACGAATGTAGAACTGATGACAAGATCACAATTGTAGAATTGATGACAAGATCACGAATGTAGAACTGATGACAAGATCACGAATGTAGAACTGATGACAAAATCAGAAATGTAGAACTGATGACAATACAACGAATGTAGAACTGATGACAAGATCACGAATGTAGAACTGGTGAGAAGATCACGAATGTAGAACTGATGACAAGATCACGAATGTAGAACTGATGACAAGATCACGAATGTAGAACTGATGACAACATCACGAATGTAGAACTGATGACAAGTTCACGAATGCAGAACTGATGACAAGATCACGAATGTAGAACTGATGACAAGATCACGAATGTAGAATTGATGACAAGATCACGAATGTATAACGGATGACAAGATCACGAATGTAGAACTGATGACAAGATCACGAATGTAGAACTGATGACAAGATCACGAATGTAGAACTGGTGACGAGATCACAAATGTAGAACTGATGACAAGATCACGAATGTAGAACTGATGACAAGATCACGAATGTAGAACTGATGACAAGATAACGAATGCAGAACTGATGAGAAGATAACGAATGCAGAACTGATGACAAGATAACGAATGCAGAACTCATGACAAGATAACGAATGTAGAACTGATGACAAGATCACGAATGTAGAACTGATGACAAGACAACGAATGTACAACTGATGACAAGATCACGAATGTAGAACTGATGACAACATCACGAATGTAGAACTGATGGCAAGACAACGAATGTAGAAATTATGCCATGATCACGAATGTAGAGCTGATGACAAGATCACGAAAGTAGAACTGATGAGAAGATCACGAATGTAGAACTGATGACAAGATCACGAATGTAGAACTGATGACAAGATCACGAATGTAGAACTGATGACAATATAACGGATGTAGAATTGATAACAACATCACGAATGTAGAACTGATGACAAGATAACGAAAGCAGAACTGATGACAAGATCACGAATGTACAAATGATGACAAGATCAAGATTGTAGAATTGATGCCAAGATCACTAATGTAGAACTGATGGAAGGAATCTCACGTAAAAACCTGTTAAATAAGAAGTGAGGAGAAGACGCTGACGTTGAACTACTACAACTTAGCTAGCAACGTTCCTGCAGTGTTTTTAAAGCCTTTGTACGTTTATTGTTTATAAACTTGATCACTACTGTAGAGTTTTCATCTTTGTACACTAATTATTCTATGTATTTAGTTTACATTATGAGTGTATTAAATGACCGCGTATAGCCGGACAAAAATGACGAAGGAAGCGTGAAGTCAACGTGTGGAATTTTCAGCATCTGCAGCACATTTAGAAGATTGCAGATCTTGCATGGAGCTCATTGTGTTGATTCTGAACAAAATTATTTATGAAGCGATGAAACAAAAATAATAGTTTTAATTCTTGCCTTCGTTATTTGAACAATTTAATTTGATTTGTCAGTTTTTAAATGGTTTAATTTTACCTCTTACTTTCCAAGAGAAACAAACCGCACAAAAATGTATGAATGAATATATGGATTAATACATGACACTTTACTAACACTTTCTCCATACATAAAATAACAAAAATATAATACATTTACAACCATCTGCGTCCAGATTGTAGCGGGTTTGTCTCCCGTACTCTGCAGCAGTAGACCAACAATTGCCAAACAGAGTATGAAAAGTAGCGTCTTCAAAGGTGTCAACCAGGGATGTTAAGAAATCAAGCATCTAAGCTGTCTTGAACTTTTTAAGTCCCTGCCCCTTCTATGAGAAAAAGAAATGTGTTCCTATTGTCTGAACCTCAGCTGAAAAGATTAAGCAAAGTATTACTTTGTTAGCACTGTATGGATTATGTATTTAAAAGAACTGAGACGGACATGTGCAGTTCAATCAATAATGGTTAAATCAACTATCATTTTGTATTTACAGATAACAAATTTTAATAATCAATAATAGTTAACAAGATTTTTTTAAAAATAAGTTGGTATATGAGAAAGTTAAAGCTGTGATGTTTTCTTCATTAGCAGTTGATTTGAAGGTGGATAGTGTTTTAACATAAAATATATTTTTTTCTGGGCCTGACAGTTATACTTAACTAGCAAGATGTTGACGATAATTTAATGTTGGTGTTCATCATCATCATTCCTTTCCGTTCCCCGTGGAACATAGGGCGGAACCAGTTGTTCTCCATCGATTACTATTCTGGGCTGTCTTTTTCAGCTGTGCCCAAGTCATTCAAATTTCCTTAACTGCCTCTTCCACAGTTCTTCTCCAAGTTCTCCTTGGCCTCCGCACTCTTCTTTTCCATTGTGGGTTCCAGTCAAGGGCACCTCTGGCTATGCTTGATTTTTCTCTTCTGAGTGTATGTCCTATTATCCATCCCCACCTTCTTACCTTAATTTCTGTTTGTATTGGCTGTTGCGCTCATCTTTTCCTTAGCTCTATATTTGTTATTACATCTGGCCATCTTATCTACGGAGGATCCGTCCGAGACAACTATTTACAAATATCTTTAGTGTCGTGGTGACACTCTTTGAGACATGCTGTGTCCCTGAGCCATACAGCAAGACTGGCTTTACATTTGAGTTCAAGATTCTGATTTTGTTCTGTCTGGATAAAGCTGAGGAGTTCCATATTGGTCGAAGGGCATTACAGGAGCATCTGGCTTTATTTATCTCAGAACATGCGTCACCATCGGTTGACTCTCCTGTGTCAATGTTACTCCCCAAATTTGTGAAACTTTCTACTTCTTCAATAACTTGACCATTGATCTTCTTGGAGTCCATCTGCCTATTATTTACCCTCATTTTTGTGTTTTATTTAATCTATGTGTAGTCCCATTTGTGCTGCTTCTGTCACTAATTTATTTGTTTTCTCCTGCATATCTTGCTGTCTTTGTGATAGAAGGCACACATCATGCACAAATTCAAGATCCTCCAGCTGTTTGTTGAATGTCCATTGTATTCCTGTTTTCTCTCTTTGTTTTGTTTGTCTCATAACCCAGTCTATGACTATGAGAAAAATTGTTTGTGAAAGCAGACATCCCTGCCTGATCCCGCTGAGTACTGTGAAGGGTTCTGATAGGTTTCCTTTTTGCAGTACTTTGCATGAGGCCTCCTGGAGGAAATCTTGGATGATTTTAATGAATTTCTCTGGGATTCCATAATGTCTCAGGATTTTCCATATCACAGTACTGTCGAAAACTTTTTCGAAGTCAGCAAAATTTATATATAAGGGTGTGCCATTGATGAGAAATCAGGATAAGGCTTCTCAGCTAGAGTTAAGGGCATGATCGTCGCTGAACATAGCGAGGCTACATGACAACAACCTTTAGCATGAGAATGGAGGTAGAGGCAGCTACTGCTGCTTTACGGTGGTTGTCTGAAGCTTCATTGACTAGAGCAGTTATTGTGTCAGATTCTCATTCCATGCTTCGGAAGATCCAGAATGGAAGTCTACGGCTTGAATGAAAAACTTCAATAGCAGCCTCAAATATTCAGGAACTGGTGTAGATCTAATGTCCTAGTCATGCAGAGGTACGCGCAATGAAAGAGCTGATAGACTAGCTTAAAGAGCACCTGTAGTGGGTGCGTTGGATATGAAGTAAGGGAGAGATACTCAAGACAATTAATGATCGCCTGTTAGAGAACGACACTGCAATCGATGAATCATCACGGCAGAGATTGCTGGAGTTTGGAATTAGGCGTGGGCCTGGCAGGAATGAACGTATGAGAGGATGCATCATGCGTATGCACAATCAGCGCACAACATGAGCTTTTCGCATTCATACCCTTCGACATTTGCTGTGGGAGACTAAGCACTTATGGGTTTGCCCGAAGTGCAATGATGTCGATTCTGCACAACAATAACTGTCATTCGTTTGATTGTTCTATGATGACTCTGAGTGTTGCTATCTGGTCTCTACATGATCTTCCTGCACGAAATCCTGCCTGTTCTTCTCTGAGCTTGATATCCATCGCCTTCTTAATCCGGTCCAACAAAACTCTGGTCAAATTTTTTCCAGCCACTCCTAGAAGTGCTATACCACTCCAATTGCCTTGTACAGTCACGATTTCTTTCTTTGGCAACTTGATCATGTGACCTTCCTTCCAGCTCTTTGGGATGGCCTCTTTTTCCCAGATTTTCTTGAAGAGCTGGTGTATCAACTCTGTAGTGTCGTGGTGACACTCTTTGAGACATGCTGTGTCTCTGAGCCATACAGCAAGACTGACTTTACATTTGAGTTCAATCTACCTTCATTGCTTCTGGTGGTATTCCATCTGGTCCTGCAGCCTTCCAATTATTTAGCTGTTTTATTGCCCGAGAGATCTTTTGTTTAGTGGGTGGGTTCATGATGCGCTGTAGTTGCTCTTCTGCTGCTTCTATTTTGGGTTGCTGTATTGGCTGGTTTCCGTTTAGGATTTCTTTAAAATATTCAGCTCATCTGGCCCTTCGTTTCTCTTCATTGATAATGTTCTGTCCTTCTCTGCTCTTCACTGTTGTTTTGGGGTGTAGCTGTTTCTTAGATAAAGTTCAAGTTATATTATATAATGTTTTTAAGTCTCCTTGTTTTGTCACAATCTCAGCGTCCTCCGTACGATTTTCAATACATTCTCTTTTAACTTGCCTGACACTCTTTTTCACTTTCTTGTTTAGCTCCCAACATATTGTGAACAGTTGTGTATTCTGTTGGTGTTGAGTTCCATTAATTGTCAAATTCTGTGGCGCCGGCAAGTCACTGGTAGTAATGCTGGGGGTAACTACTCCAATCGTCAAGGCAAACGTCTTCATGACCTATCTGATGTAGGTGTCTAGCGTAGACTGCAAGTAACTTGAACCACAGACTTGTACCAAAACTTCGTACCACAATCTGGTATCACAAACTTGTACCACAAACTAAGGAAAATAAATGAATGTGTTGAGTATTGGGGCCCTGGCATGAGTGTTAAGTTTAACCCCAGTGAGTCGAATGAAAGTGCATTTGTATAACGGAAGATAACAATTGCAAAATATGAATATGTGTGTATATATATATATATATATATATATATATATATATATATATATATATATATATATATATATATATATATATATATATATATATATATATATTCTGGATGACGAATCGTATACTCTGGATGATGAAGATAATAAGGCCAGTGGACATCCGACACCTGTGAAAGCATCAACATCAAGAGATCCTGATTTCGTGACTATTGAAGAGTCTGCATAATTACATAAAATTACCCAGAGTGGATTGAATGATCTAGTTAGTGAGAGATCTGAAATTGCCAAACAATAAAACAGAGCTGTTGGGGTCCAGACTGCAGCAATGGAATTTTCTAGAAGTGAATGTGCATGTATGTGTGTTTCGTGCTCAGAAATATGATCTGCTTCCATATTTCAAAATGACATTACTTGCGTTGATATAGTGGGTCTGATAGCAGCACTACATATCAACTACAAAGATGACGATTCGAGGTTGTTCACTGATTCGTCCAAGTTGAGCATAAAAACTGTGCTGCTCCATAATGGTAACGTTTTACCATGTGTTCCACTCGGGTATGTAGCTCACATGATAGAAACATACAACAACATGAAACAACTGTTACACACCATCAACTATGACAAGTATAAGTGGCTGATTTGTGGTGACCTAAAGGGCATTGTCATCTTGATAGGACTACAGCAGGGTTACACAAAGCTTTGCCATTTCCTCTGTCTGTGGGACAGCCGTGCCAGGACTTCCCACTACAAGAAAAAGGATTGTCCCCAACGGCAATCACTTGAACCGGGGAAAAAGAATGTACTTAACGAACCACTTGTAGATTCCCACATTATCTTGCTCCCTCCTCTCCACACCAAACTTGGACTAATGAAGACTTTTGTAAAGGCCATGGATCGAAATGGGGCAGGATTTTTATACCTTCGTGATATATTTCCAAGACTTAGTGAGGCCAAAACCAAGTAAGGTGTATTTGTCGGTTCACAGATACGTCAGCTCTTCCGAGATCAGCGTTTTGATGATATCCTCACAGGTGATGAAAAGTTAGCTTGGAATGCTTTCCAGCAAGGGGTCACAAACTTTCTAGGAAACAATAAGGCTGACAATTACCAGGAGCTTGTAGAAACCATCTTGCAGCGCTACGAGAGACTAGGGTGCAACATGTCTTTGAAATTACACCTTTTACACTCTCATCTGGATTTCTTCCCTGCTAACTGCGGTGCTGTCAGTGACGAGCATGGAGAACGATTTCATCAGGACATTACTACCCTCGAAAAGAGGTACCAAGGGAAATGGAATGCAGCATTGCTAGGAGACTATTGTTGAACCCTTGTGAGAGATGCTCCAGAAACTCATTGCAAGCGACAGGCAAAAAGGCGTCGCTGTGAATCATTTCTGCTATGAGCATTATTATCATATGGTATGTATATGCAAATATGTAAAACATAAAGGTAACTTGCTTTAATCTCAGATACACACAACAAGTCAAAATTTGTTGTCCAGTGTATCACATTCGTTACCTTATTGTCTGTGCCTTAATCTCTACCAAGCTGGTCATCTTCAACACCTCCATGTAATTTACCGTATTTTGGGCCCGACTTGTTTGTGCCTCGCACATTATCTTCAAATAACGTCTGTCCATTCATATTGGACTCGGTGCTCATGTTTTTCTTGTATAATCCCAGACAAGAAGTTTGTATTAATCTTTTATTCCATCTGAACCTGGCTGTCTATTATTCTATAGTGCAGAAAGTCTGTCAATGTGGCAACTTCTCTTGGCACAAACAAAGTCAATGTTGTTTCCAAATTAAGTCACGCACGATTAAGTAAAATTAAGGGATTAAAATATTGGAACACGACATGGAATGAAAACTGTGCAGAAGGAAAGCCTAAACAATGAATAAGAAGCGGTTGAAGAAAAATCAGAAGTAATGGCACAGAAAATAGTAAAAGGAGGTCACAGAAAAATGTAATGTACGAATAATTCGTCACAGTGATCTCATTATTTTTGTTTTAAATCATGCAAATCACACGTTATTTCATGCAACTATAAGTCAGAGCGTATACAAAGTGAAACTGTTATAAGATAATTCTTTTTACGGCTGTAGCAACGACACCGCACTCTGACAGCATTAAATTGAGATTATATATTTTAATAGCTATAATTGAATGAAATCAGTATATGGTAACAGGGAATAGTTAAAGAGTTAATGAGAAAATAATGGTTATTGAATCAGTGCATTAATTATCCTGATAATTTATATCATCACAAACAAGTTGTCATAGATTCTTATGAGAACTAACAAGATAATTATAACACGCATGCTATGGCTTTAAGAATAGGTCAATTGATTGTGTGTGTGACTATAGCAGATATAACATATTTTTAAAAAGACATGTATTTCTTGATGTTTTGACACCTTACAAATGATATTTAGATTGTATGGTAAATATTTTAAAACTGCGAGAATTATGCAAATTGTTTTATTGAAATGCATGTTGCTGCAAGTTTGAGGATGCCTACTGATTCCTCACCTCAAAGATATAAATGTGCATGTTTTCTGTTAGATATCTTTAAATCTCAATTTTTAATTGATCTTTGCCATTTAAACTGACATAAAATAATAACAGAGATTTGTTGCTACTTCTTTGACTTCTTTAAACGCAAATATATATGTACCGTTATCTATTTTCTGAATAGTTTTTAAATATAAAAATGGATATTGTTTTAGTTGTCTTTAGTTTTTTTTAACTGTACTAATTAATTATTTGAAATGTCTGTTTTAAAACATCCTTTGGGAATAATAATTTTAGTATTCGCTTGCTAACTAAATATCAAGGTTGTTTGTTCATATGTTTTGCTGTAAATGTAATTGTTTCATGTTTATGAAGCATTTTATTGATTTGATTTGTGTGCCTACTTTTTCGTGAATGGATGGAAGGAAGGAATGTAAAACAGACAAATGCAGTCCCATTGCAGGTACTGACATAGGGGAATGAAGTGTTAGAGAGTTTACCAACACCTTCTAACTTTTTATGACGAGGGGTAATCAGTTCTCTGTCTAATTGTCTTTGCCTTCTCTAATTCAGAGAGCAGAATCAGGTACGTATTTTAAGCTGAATAGACTATAATGTAACGCTACCAGGGTTGGATCCTGAACTCGTTAATCATTTTCTCAACGCATAAGAGTTGTTGGACTTTGCTTCTTGCAGCCTTCAGAATCTGTAGGGTTCTAGCACTCAGTGAAAAATATTTAGCTTTGTATGCAGGTGTCATTACATCCAATGAAGCATCAAACCATATAAAGCAGCACTCTATCTCTACATTGAGACGTGTCACAGAGAGTTCATTGATCGTAAATTGCCTATATCCTCTTCTTTTTCTTTCACCCGTATCCTCTATTTATTATCACTCTTGACGGAATGCGTAGGTATTCCTAATTCAGGATGTTTGATTTTTAAATATAACTTGTTCCACGGGAAGTGTTAAACTATAAGACAAGCTACGCTTGCAGTTTAAATTATCAGTTATAGCATGTATAATTATTTGATATGTGTTCTTTCCATTTATATAAAGTGAAACTGTGGTACCCAAACTTTGCCAGCGTTTGAGTAAAGAGATAAATCTGTGAAGAATACAACAAATATTCTTACCTTAAAGATTTGATGTATAACTTTTGCAAGAACTTTAAGATTTTTAAAGAAGTAACGGGTCATCGAGCCTGATTTGATTCTTCCTGAGAAAACTCTAGTCATTGTCCAGCCTTTGTGGCAAGTAACATATTACAATCAGTAACTTTCCCGACACTGTTGACAAGTGGTGGTGTGACCAACTAAATTCCTATACTGAGAGAAGGAGCCGACCTGACATTCCTCATTCGTTTGAAATCTAAGATGTTGACACTGTGCTCGCTATAAACGCTCGTGCCTGGACAATTTTATGTGACTTAAACAGACATTCAAAACAATAGTATTTCTAAGAGAACGGTCCCGGAAGTAGTGAATTCAACCCATCTTTTTGGACCTGGGGTTTTCTTGGCCAAGATTACCATTGAAGATTATGTATGGGCAAGTCCTAAAAATATTGTTTTTTGTTGTTCCAGAAGTGGCTATCAAAGCTGTGAGTATGAACATGTGCACGTGTGCTCGGCTGGAGGAATAGAGTGAATGCAGGACGGAGTGATTTCTTTATTGTTGTAATTGGGCACCCATTTTGCTATCTTAACTTTCTGTATGCAAGTACTGCAAATCATATTTCCCTTAAAAATAGAGCATAGATATCAAGTCTGTCCATACCTTAAGAAGGGGAAATATTAGACCAAATCCTATGTATCTGTTGCGGTCATATTTGATGGAGTTTCAAACATCGATCTATTGGTTGTAGGTTTTTCACCCTGGTCAAAGTTTAGTAACTATGTCTTGACTTTGCTGTGTCGGGTTGATTAGGGGTTATCTCTCTTGTTTGTTCATTCATTGTGTTTGACCTTTTGGGTCAAAGGTAAAACAGTTCTGGGCTATATGCGATGCGCAGTGGAGAGCGCAAAATTAGACTTCCGTCTTGTTGAGTTGTGAAGTCCTGGCTTCTGAGGACGTGTATGTCCATTGTAGTTTCGGGGAGGAAAATCTTCGAAGTGACTGCATTGTCAGTTTTCCCCATTGATTCTCTGTGCGTCAGGAAGGACGACAGTGTTGTTATTATGTTCTGAGGATTCGTTTCAAGGTAACACCGACTTTGCCATTATTATGTATTCGGTGACAGAATTTGGTAAAGGCTTACCTAGCTGTGAGAACAGTTCACGATTCCTGTAAAGCAGAACTTATATTTGCGCTCAAGATAGCTATTCAAGACTATTTGTCTTATATGATCAGAAGTCTAGTGATGAAGTTATATATGGTGGAAACTGCAGGTTGGCGGTATATCTACACAAGCATTAAAGCATGATTCATGCAACCTGCTTAATGAAGAATGCACAGCTGACGTCATCGTCAGGTCTGTGTAATGGCAACTATTCTACGGCATGTACCGACATGATTGGCGTGTCATGCCAAGGTGTACGACGGCCCTAGTAATAGGATTACTTGAGTGAAGGGCTCGTCTTTTGTATGACGGAGTTATGAAGGTATCTGACGCGTTCAGTCAGAGATACCAAAAGCGGCATTATGAACAGTACATGAAAAGAACATAACACTATTGACATGCATACATATATGAATGTTCACCAGCCAGAATGACTGATATGTACCAAGCGATTTCCATTGACATGTTGTACATGAACTTGTTTACATTGACTGTTCCTGTTGATGCTACTGTGTGTTTCCGTCAATAAATGTTTTGAAAGGTGCCAGCCGTGTCCAAGCATCCTTGACTACTGCATGTGAGTGTATGGGTTGCAATTTCTACATATATACGAGCCTAAACACATTCGCGCCTCCATCCGCTCCCACACTCAGCACATCATCTTACAAGTACCACACATCTAACAACATGATGTTTACTGTCATGTACAAGTGATCACCTCAAGAACGAAAAAAGACAGTTACAGTATCCTTGTTTCCTTGGGGCTATCACTTTCTTCCAACAGGACTGTGGGCATACCTCGAGGGATAGGATCTAACTGTGGATCTATCATTTCTTGTAGCAATTCCTTGATTTTTTTATGACTATGTGTATATGCTTTGATGTAATTTCTATGTGTTGTGAAGAAATTTTAGATGATAATTAAAATTTCTCTTGAAATTAATCAGCGTGTTGGTCAGCTCGTTCTAGAATAGTTATATAATCATTGTCATAGTTTTTCCCACGACTGTACGTCTAACTGTCGTCTTATGTGTGTATGTATGTGAGTGGATATATATATTTCATATATATCTGTGTAGACTGTCTGACTCAATCTAAATCTGTCGTAGAAGACAGGTGAAAGAGAAAAGATTTCTTGCTTTCAGAGACAGCCTCTATCACATTTCTACCATCTCACTCGTGGAAATCTATTGCTATTACTTCTCCTCACTGTGACTATAACTTATTTTAATCTATTCAGAAGAGACCAACCCAAGTCTTAATTCCCCTATCAAAAATCTACGACAGGACGACATACTGTCTTACATAGACGTAGTCTTATCTGTAAAAAAAAAAAATTGGAACAAAAGGCTGTCTTATAAAACCGTAGTCTTATCTGTACAATAAAACGAGGAACTGACTTGTATAGACGTAGTCTAATCTCTACATTGATACGAGATACTGTCTTATAAAGCTGAAGTCTCATGTGTACAATGAGACCAGGTACTGTCTTGTATAGCCGTAGTCTTATCTCTACATTGATTCGAGATACTGTCTTATAAAGCTGAAGTATCATGTGTACTGAGACCAGGTACTGTCTTGTATAGCCGTAGTCTAATCTCTACATTGATACGAGATACTGTCTTATTAACCTTTAATCCAATCTCTAAATTGATCGAGATACTATCTTGTACAGGAGAAGGCAAAACATTACTTTAAATAATATGATTTGACTAACTCAACGAAATACAAGCCTTGATCTGAATAGATTAAAAATGTAATTTGAAGACAGAAAATGGTATTTTATGGCAGAAATGTAAATAAGGCAATAATACCAATTTCTTTAACCTGATGAAAAAAAGATATCGTTCGTTCGTTCGTTTCTTCGATACATTATGTCCCTTGTTCACCGAAGACCTTTGTCCCCAAAAATTCAGACAAAGGAACTTTGGGTTTCCACAATCGTTTAATATTTTTTTAAGACACAGCTTTGGCTCTCTGACATCTGTTTTTTTAACTGGTATCTGCTTATATCAATAAGTCCAGTATTAGTGATGATATATATATACGAAAGACGGTCAAAAAGTAATGCCTCAAATTTTTTTTTAATGTAAATACTGCATCGGTGTGCAATTTATAAATTTAGCAGGATTCCTCAAACACTCTTCTGCACTGTATAGCATTACCAACCTGTTTCAGTAACAGGTGGCACCACTGTAACAGTTTAAAAATGGCTGCCAAAGACGTACGGTTAAAACAACGTTATGTCATAGAATTCCTCAATGCTGAAGGCGAGACCCCAATTCGCATCCACGAACGTTTGAAGAATGTTTATGGAGATTCAACAGTGGATGTTGGCACTGTCTGACGTTGGGTACATCGTTGTGACGAAGCTGAAGTAGGTCAATCCTCAATGGCTGACGCAAAGCGGACTGGCCGTCCGTCTACCGCAGTAACTCCACACAACATTCATCGAGTTGATGGCTTCATTCGTGGTGACCGTCGGGTAACACTGGATGAACTTTCTTCCATGTTGTCCATTAGTAAAGGCAGTGTCCAGAACATCATTAAAGACCTGGGTTATTCAAAGGTTTGTGCACGGTGGGTACCCAGAATGTTGACAGACAGACATAAAGAAACAAGGAAAACCATAGCCATCAACCTCCTGCACCGTTACGAAACTGAAGGAGAAGAGTTTTTATCGAATACTGTGACAGGTGATGAGACTTGCGTTACTTTTTTTTTAACAAGAATCCAAGAGGCAGTCAATGGAATGGCATCACACAACATCGCCGACAAGAAAGTTCAAAAGTTCACCATCTGTAGGGAAAGTTATGGCCTCCGTGTTTTGGGATGAGAAGGGTGTGATTCTTCTCGACTTCTTGGAACAGGGAAACACGGTGAATGCAGACCGTTACATTGAGACTTCGAAGAAGCTTAGAGGTCGTCTTCGGCGACTTAACCCATTAAAAGATCAGAGAACTGCACTACTGTTGCACGATAATGCCACGCCACACACCGCTAAACGCACCATTGATGCGATTGCAGAATTTGGCTGGACATTATTACCACATTCCCCTTACAGTCCCGAACTTGCACCTTCTGACTTCCATCTGTTTGGACCACTGAAAGAAGATCTTCGCGGACATCACTTTGAGAACACCAAGACCCTTAAACGCGCCGTACGCCAGTGGTTTAGGAAAAAGGACACAAATTTTTACCGTGCAGGGATACATGCCCTTGTGAGAAGATGGACAAAAACTGTAAGAAATAACGGAGACTACATTGAGAAATAAATTTTTGATGTTCAGACTTGGGGCTACATTTCAATGTGAATTTTTTTTTTTTTTGCCTATTGAATGAAATTAAAAATTACGAGGCATTACTTTTTGACCGTCCCTCGGATATATATATATATATATATATATATATATATATATATATATATATATCTATATAGATATATATATATATATATATTTATATATATATATATATAAAATCTTATATATAAATATAAACGGAAAATTTGGAAATGTCCAATCATTTAAACTATTCAATCGTGTCATAAATAGCGATCAAGCTCCGATGTAAAGTCATGTATAGTCGCTAAGGTGTGATTACTAATGTTCAAGACACCATTGGTTTGATCAGTTTACATGTATTTTGTACCGCGGAATAAGTACTATTAAAACACTTTCGAGGTATTCACAACGTGTCATATAATCTGTTGGTGACTCAACAGTGTTTGTACTGAGAATCGAGCATTAAAAAAAACTCGTCGGTTGTAGTCCAGAACAGAAACGCTAGGACATCCCAATGAACGGATGGTTCGCTCTCTGACATCTTGTGGAGTAAAGAAAAGACGTGAAGGTCGCTAAAGGACATCCTCCCTTGATATAAATACTGACGAGGGATTTGTGGTAAATCAATAGAGGTACGCAAACGTTTGGCTTCATCAATTCAGAAATGTCAATTTTGATGTGCAAACGTGATGGTGATTGTTCTTGACGACGAAGAGTCACATACTTCCTTTGCAAACTCGTATATAGTTAAATCACGAAGTAAGGTTTCCGTAGCAACGCAAAGGTATATGTAATGACCAACGAGCAGGAAGAGTGGAAACATTTCCGCAAAATTCCAGTTATAGCTTGTTAGCTAATAACGACATCAATTGGGAAAGGAGAGTGCATTTATCCATGTGAGGTGAAACACTGGGTGGAATATTAACTGTAGGGGTAAGGAGTGAAGCATCGCCGTTAACCATGTCGACATCGCGTGAGAGGCGTTGGGGATTCGTACGACGTCTTTGCTTGGTAGATTTGATAGATATGTGTTCTTGTGGCAATCTCGGTAGTTTGGCTAGAGGGGTGGAATCTGAAAAGGAAGGCTCGTATTTCCGTTTATCAGCTGTCCTTCTTGATTCGTCCATACCGCACAAAGTAGAGCTAGATGCATTGGTCATCGAATCTGTGTCTGGGTGAAAAATATCTTGTGTTTCTTCATTATACAATGGAGCCATTTGAGATGATTGGTAATCATGTCGATAGGTGGGTTCAGGATTGCGAAATGTTGTAACATACTCTATGATATCCTTTATCATCGTGGGCCAGTAATAACGTTTTAGGATCACATCTAGGGTCTTGTCTCTTCCAAAATGCCCGTTTTCGTCATGAAACTGTTGTAATATTTTCGGAACTAGCGATTTGGGTATACATTTTTGCAGAGTAATATTGTCTCTAGAACCAACATGATATAAGATATTGTCTTTCGAAAGGATGATGTAGTCTTTCTTCTCTTTTGGATTTGTCCAAATCTGAGTAATAATCTTAACTAATGTTTCATCTTTCAATTGTTCTTTCTTAAAATCGATATTCTGTTCAAACGTTTCTGTTCCTTGGTTGTCTGATGGTAAGTCAAATGTGGTTCCATGTTGTAGTTCAGGTTCATGGGGTGTTACCTCTTCATCGTTTTGTCTTGAGTTTTGAGAGTCTATGGCATGAATTTCCTTTGTGTTATCGTCGATTTCAGATGTAGATTCAAGGAGAGGGGAGTCTGGTTCGTTGGTGTCGGAATATGGAATTCGAGACAAAAGATCAGCGCACGTATTTAATTTTCCAGGAATATATTCAATGGTTGTGTTGTAACTTTGGAGATTTATCGCCCAAGTCTGGAGTTTCTTGGGTAGCTCTGCAGTCTTAGTCAGCCAGATTACAAGCGGTTGGTGATCTGTTCTGATGATAACCTGGGTTCCACGGATATAAAAATCGAATTTCTATAGGGCGTAATGGATCGCATAGGCTTCCTTCTCTGTTGTAGTCCATCTCCTCTGTGTTTGGCTCAATGTGTGGGAAAGGAAGGCTATTGGTTTTTCGTTTGGAACATTTTTTATCACTTGCGGTTCGTCTGGTGATCTGTCTTGTACAAAGCACGCGCCTACTGCTGTACTGGATGCGTCAGTGTAAATAATCACGGGCTTGTTCAAGTCCGGATGGGCTAGAAAAGGTACGGTGGTTAAGGCTGTCTTTAGGTACTCGAATGCTTTTGGGGTTTATTCAGTCCAGCGGAATTTGGCATACTTTCTGGTTAGATTCAGTAATGGTTCAGCTACTTTAGAAAAATTGATAATGTGCTTTCGGTAATATGCACAACACCCAAAGAATCTTCTTAATTGACGTACTGTGGTAGGTGGAGGGATCTTTTGTATAGCGGGGATCTTTTGTTTAGCGGCAATCTTTTCACCGTCCGGTCTGATTCCTTTGGAGTTGACAATAAAACCCAAATATTTTATTTCCTTCTGTAGGAAATGACATTTGCTGAGTTTCAACTTTACTTTATGCAATCTCATTCTGTTGAAAACAACCTCAACATGTTCGAGATGTTTTTCCATCGTTCCCTTTGTGCGGATCAAGTCATCATCTATGTATGCCAATGCAAATGAGCTCAGTCCTTGCAGCACTTCATCCATTAAACTTACATATGTAGCGGGGCTACCTTTCAGTCCAAAGGGCATTACATTCCAATTATATGAGCCCATATGGGTACAGAAAGTAGATTTCTTTTTTGTATCTTCTGACAGCGGTATTGTCCAAAATCCGGAGCGTGCATCTAGTGAGGTATACCAGTCTGAGTTACCAAATGTGGCCAAAATATCATCGATTCTAGGTAGAGGGTAGGATATCGTTTTGGTGATTTTATTTAGTGCCCTGTAGTCACAGCAAAAGCGAGAGCTACCGTCCCTCTTTGTTACTATCACAATGGGTGAAGACCACGAGGATCTGGATCGTTCGATTATCCCAGCTGCTAGCATGTCGCCGATAGCTTTCTCCACTATCTCCCGATTCTTTAGAGGGGTGTGGTACGGTTTGAGGGTTATGGGTTCTTCAGTTGTAGTTTATATTTCCATGGTAACGGTTGTAGTCCTTTCTAACTCTGTGTCAGATATTGCAAATACATCTTGATGTTTTGTTATGAATTTTTCAAGTCTGGGTTTTAGTTCATCTGTTGTCTGTAATGTTGCTAGCAATTCTTTCGTTCTATCTGGATGAAAATTCTTCGTTATTTTCCTTTCTGGTGAACAAAAGTTGTATTCTCTTTTCTGTGTCTGTTCGTTGGTGTTCCTCCTCTTTGAATCTTGTGGTAATTTATCATAGAACTGTTGAATCTTTGAATATGTCCGGTTTCTTGTATATGCATAAGTGGTAACTGTTCCCACAGTTTTCTCTCTGTTTCATGAAGTATTGTATTTATTTTTTCTTTCGTACCTTCCTTGTATGATTTCTCTATCCCAATCGTCTGCGAATAATAAGTCAGGATTTCCATATTTCTTTCTGTTATTTATGTTCCAGATAATTTTTTTCCGTTGACTCTCTTGTATTTGGAAAGCTTTTTCTTGTTGACTCTATAGGATCTAGAGTTTTGTAAGGATGGGGATGGGATGAGGATTGTAATTTGTTTGACTGGGATTGTAGATAGTCCCTCTTGGCCTTGAATAGTTTGTTCAATACATTTCTCTTTTCCGTTTGGATCTTTGCTATTAATGTACCTCTGGGAATAGTGATGGTGGTACCCGAAGTATTTAGTACCATTATTGGAAAATCTCTTCGTGTATTTATTACCACGATGCCATCTTGTACTTCTATGTGTGGATCTCCTCTATTTCTTTCATTTTCAATTTGCGATTTGTATACAGTCTGCCCTATGTCAAAGTATGGAGATCTTTTTATTTTAGCCTTGCTCAGAGTTACTGAATTTGGTTTCAAAATAATTGGTGCAGTAGTTCGAACGAGGGTTGCAATATGTATATCGTCCTGAAATGGGACATACGTATTGTTTACTTTTAGTTGTTTTAAATCAAAGTATATACTCACATTATTTTTGATGAGGAAGTCTCTTCCTATTATGAAGTTTCTTGATAATCCTCTCGTTATAATGAATTAATGGCGTAAAATTTCTCTTCCCATTTTAAATGTCAAATAAGCCATTCCCACTGCTTTTAGAGCTTGACTTGTTACTGATTTCATTTGTACTGTTCTTCTAGACAATGTTGCCATGTGTTGAATTTGATAATACAGCTTCTCTCGGATAAGACTTACAGTTGCCCCTGTGTTTATTAATGCTCTAAATTGTTGTTTTCCTATTTCTATTATACATGAACTGGGGTCTGGATAAATGTTGAGATTCGCTTGTACGTTTCTGTCTTTCTGTTTATCATTCAGAGATCTCTTTCTTCGGCCGTCACATCCGATCTCTTCTAATGTGGGACCGTCCCGTTTCACGACCTTCTTGTTGCTTGGGAAATGTTGTTTCTATTTTGTTGGGGTGTTCTTGAGTGATTTTCAGGATAGTTGACTTGGCGTTGATATTCACCGTTATAATTGTTTTGGGGTAGATAGTCGTTTCTTGAACTCACATTTCGGTACTGGGGTTTTCTACAGATCCTTGATGTATGATCCACGGATCCACAGTTGTAGCAGGTTGGTAGTTGCATCAAGGGTTCTATATTGTGTACCTTATATTCTCTTTCATTTGGTTGTGTGTTAAATGAACTGAATGTTTGTACAGGGAGCGTGTTGTAATGTTATATCGCGAATGGGTGGTGTAAAAGTTCGCCAAGGTGGACATCCAGGTTGTAGTGGAGACTTGTATCATAAGACGTAACGTACCAGTATGTGTGTGTGTCGTTCATCACATTGACAGGAGTAGATGTGGAGTGGATGTAAAGTTAATGTAGGTAGATCTTAAACATGTCACAGGTATGAAGTCAATAATGTGGGTGAACAACTGTGGACTTTTTCTACCATTTATTAAAGTCACAGTCACAAGACAATGCAGACACATCCATATAATCTTGACATCGAAACATGGCGGACATGAAGACAGTTCACTTGAAATGTATAAGTTGTAAATTAATCAATATTCAGATATATGTCAGTAAATTGCTGACTCCACATTATTCATCATTCCAAACTCGTAGCAACACCTACTATCTGTTCATCCTGACTGCAGCGTCAGATACCTTCTTACATATCTCTCCCTAAATCACTCTTCTTCAGTCGACCCCCAAACATGGCGGGTGACGAAGAATAACATAGTCCATTATTCTAATCGGACGTGGCGTGAAGATCTGTCCTTTCGACGATAGGCTTATAAAACTCCCTCATGTATCAGGCGAGTTTCCTTTCCCAACGTTATCGTAATAACAACTTGTAAACCATCCGGTCTTCCACTCCAGACGGTCATGCATTAGGCCTCTGCGAACAGTAAACACTGTGAGTTCCCTCGTGTGCAGATATGGACGTTTAAATACAAGAGCTAGCCATATCGCTAATCATGCGAGTCTTTGGAATAAAGTTAGTCTCCTGGGTTTCTGTGCGTGCATATAGACTTAATAGTCCTAGATGGCTCCAACGAGCTTAATACATTGAAAATTCGTCCTTTCAACCACAGTGAGCAACCCCTCACCGGATGACCCAAAAAATATGTTCAGTTTGCACTGAGAACAAGGAAGTGTAATTATATCGACTCTACCTTGACATAGAATCCGCACACAACTATATAATAACAATCGTCCTCCTGACGACCAGAAATAACACTGGGGAATTCTATACTATTTGTGGAAGAAATTCCATCCCCGAAACAATACAGAAAGGTCCAGACATTCTTCGTCTGACTAACCCAGGTCAAAAACATGACGGCCTTCCTTGCCGGAAATCTGCTACACTGACTTGCCTAGTTTTTATACATGCGCAGTGCGCATCAACCTCTGACCTATCCGTCAGCTGGTATATTCAATATAGGACTTCAGGAGCAGGTAACTAAATATTTACTTTTTCCAAAAGTCAAATTTAGGTATTCGCCCTTTAAGTTAGCGTTCTAACAAAATACTTTAGAATCGAAATCTTGTTACAACATATTTTCTTACATAACAAGTATACAGATAAACTATATTGCCATATAGCAAAGACCAACAACATGCATTCAAAGATGAATATATCTTCATCAGAAAATTAAAACATTTTACATGGTATGCGTAATCCGTGCGCCAAAAAATATGTGCGCAACATTGTGGTAAGAGATGTCTTAGTTCTCTGTGTGTGTTATTTGATCTTCTGTGATATTCTTGATTTCGATTCCAACGAGGTCTAGTTTACGTGTAGTGTTGGGCAGAGCAACCTAACCTTTGAGGTGAAGACAGGAGTACGACAGGGATGCCCCTTGTCAACCACTCTATTTTTAACAGTCATAGACTGGGTGATGCGCCAGACAACAGAGGGCAGTCCAAGAGGAATAAGAGGGACTACATTTTCTACACTGGAAGATCTGGAATATGCAGATGACATTGCACTACTAGCACATTCACATCAACACATCCAGGAAAAAACGGATAGACTTAACAAGTTTAGCCAGCAGGTGGGCTTGAACATCAATTTAAAGAAGTCTGAGGTCATGACGCTCAATGTGAGCAACCCTGAGCCCATATCAGTAAGGAATCAGCAATTGGTACAGACAGATACCTTCACATGCCTAGGGGGTATAGTGGCACCAGACGGCGGGGCGGGCGGGGACATCAACATCGGAGTGAATAAGGCGGGAACGGCCTTCTTTAGCCTAAACAACATCTGGAAGTCCTCCCAATACAGCACAAGCACAAAATTAAGATTATATTGGAGCTGTGTGCTTTCTGTGCTTCTCTGTGGTACGGAGTGCTGGGGAGTTGCAGAGGGGGAGGTGTCGAGATTGTCCTCCTTTCACACGGCATGCCTGGGAGAAATTCACCGGGTCTTTTGGACGGGTGCCATCACTAACCGGGGTCTGCTTGCTCGTGGCAAGCGGGGGGACATGCATACCATCGTAGCTGGCAGACGCTGGAGCTGGGTTGGTCATGTCCTCAGAAGAGACCCCGATGCCATCACAAGAACAGCTATGCTTTGGACCCCTGAAGGAAAACGAAAGAGAGGCCGACCAAAAACAACCTGGCGGAGGACTGTGGTGGCTGAGATGCAGGGAATGAACCAGAGTTGGGGCACTGTACGAAGGATGGCCACCGACCGAGCAGAGTGGAATCAATTTGTTGTTGCCCTACAAGACGCCACTAGGCGTGATGGCCACTGACTGCTTTGACAGTCGGCGGCTAAGGATCAAAGAAGAAGAGGTCTAGCATGGTCCACTTCCATAGGTTGATGAGGCGATGGTTCATATTGTTGATGCTGAAATGGTGGTTCATTTTGCGGACGTTGTTAGAATGGTTCATGTTTAGGATGCTGGCATTCATGGTCTAGAATTGGCAATCTTCCAATCCTCTGCTGGAATCTTTTTTTTGACATTTTCCTCATTAACTGCTGTCTGGATGGCTAGTGTAATCGACTGAGGATCTTTTCTTAACATGTGCACCTTTAGTGAATCCGAATAGAGGCCATCGACAAAAATTCCCACTAAGTGTTTTTCGAGCTCGGTTTTTGGTATGCTTCCTCCCACAAAAGCATCTTTAGCAAAATTTAAGAGTCGGTCGCCATACATCTGCATCGATTCCATTTTCTCTTGCCTTATCATTCTCAAAAGAGTCCAAGCGTGCTCAGCGTCCGTTATATTAGAATATCGTGACACTAGCACTCTTTTCAATTCCTCAAAAGTTTCATTTGGATAGGCCTTCGCTCTTCTTCTCACAAAATCGGTTATCAACCCTTCCGTTGAAAACAACCCATATTTTCTTTTTCTCTAATTCTGTTGTGGCGTCGATAAGGTAAGCAAACTTATCTACATCCACCATCCATCGACGAAATTTCATGGGGCCGCCACTAAATGGAGTTATGAAGTTTTTGATGGTTCTAAATTTGGTACGTTGATCTACGTGTTGTAGCGTGTCGGCCATGTTTTGTAACGCCATCAAATTTATATCTCCTTGCTCTGGCGGAACCGGAACTTGTTGTGGTGCCATTTGTGTTTGTTGCATTTGCATAGCCTGTTGATTTTGTTGTATCAGTATTTCATCTGCATAATTTTCTATGGTCTGATTAATTTGAATCAAAATAATTTTTTCTTGTCTTTTCTTCCAATCAATATCCTGGTCACGGCACCATAACATATACCCTACTATGTGCCCGTAATCACATAGATAGTATTTGGAAAACTGGTTGAGGTTCTGTTTTATTATTTTATCTTTCTTTTCATAAGAATGAATATTCCGTCGGAAAATATTAGAGAAGATCGGAACAGAATGATATGTTTATTTATATAAGTAAGAATGCGTGTTACATTGTGTGATGATATACATTGATACACCGATCCCATTTGTAGTATTTATATGGTCAAAGTATTGTAGAAATAAAAATTAGGGGAGTTGTGAGGTTTCATTTTCGCCCACTCCAGCAATCGTATGGATTTTAGCAGACAGTAACTAGGAATAAATAATGCTATATTACCCTAACGTCCTTGAGACTAGTAGAGCATTTGGACACGATCAATTCGGTTTTCATCTGGAGGTGAGAGACGGAAAATGATACATTGACACGCTTTGTTTAGAAGCAAAAACTGAAAAAATACGCGCGACATTGCGTTTGGCAGATTTGAAAATGCAACGAAACGCCAACATTTGTTCGTTTCATAGGCACGCAGTTTGACCTATATAGCCACACAAACAGCGCTGTGTCTGCCAAGTAACGTATTTTTCTGACGTAAAGACTTGTGGTTTCGGTCGGAACAACGAGAGAGAGGGGGCAAGATGGCGTATTTTGATAAAAGTAGAAATTGCCAAATAATATGGAAAATATATGGAATTCATTATTACTGTGAATGGGGCCATACAACCTAATTTGTTTAATAGAATATCTTCTCCTGAGTAATAATATGTTTTAAAATACAAATTTCTCCAGATAATAATAAAGATATCGACAAAATACTATATTGGTTTGTACACATTGACGGACAGACTCTCGTGTTTGCATTCACTATCGGTGACAATTTTTTGCACGCGTTGTTGAAGTGAGGCATAAGAGGGAGGGTAAAGTCCAAAGTGAGGAACTGCAGGAAGGAGATGGTACATGTAATCTGATTGGAGGAGAGGGTGAAAGAGGGAGAGATATTATTTGGTGGCTCAAACTGAATATTGTTTTTTTTTTGGTGGTGTTAGGCCAAAAGGCAAAGCTATTTTTAACTAATGCCAAGATCGGACGGACCGACCGACAGAGGTACACCACTTTTGTGCGTAATTTTGGCCTCATTTTTCAAATTCAATCAAAATTGGAGGTCGTCCAATCTCATTGGCCAACACATTTATTTTCTTGAAAACTTAGAAAGGCTTGTCGCCATTTGCAGAAATACTGTCCCTCAGCCAGGACGATGTACTGAATGTTGAAAATTTAACAAAAATTAAAGTAAAGTTATAAAAATTTCATAATCAAGCCGGCAGCAAAGATGAATCTGTGCCATGGTCATCGTTCCTGTGTTTATTCATTGAATTTGTGGTAAGGCAGAAATTATTAATGTGTTCTTTTAAAATGTGATAGAGAGATACTGCCATTTAAAATTATTACGACAGTAAGTACATAGTCGAGGTCCCTAGCCGACATCTGCAGGGCCTAAAGGTTGGTTTATATTATAACAAACTACCAGAGATGAAAAATACAAAATTTTTTTTGGGTAGTCAGGTGGAAACATATCACCCACCTTATTCTATGGAAAAAGAGATTAATGATAATATTGCAGATGCAGTGCAGCCATTAGAGGAGAGGAATGTGAAACTGGTGCTACTTGTTACATCATTTATGTGGATGAGCTGGGTAGGTCAGAGAGATCTGACCCATGTCTTTTATTTTAAATATATCATTGTTTGTAAAATTGGTGGATTAGATATTGTGTTAAGACCGAACATAATTTTCATGTTGCGGGGTTTCTTTGTCTGGCACTGTGCTAGTGCCAGATGTTCTGAAGTGAACAACTCTGTATGAGAGTGGATGTGTCTCTAGTGGTACACGTTTTATACCACTGGAGTAGTGATATTGATACACGCTGTCTATCATATTACCTCAGAGCAAGTGAGGCAGTGGTCGTTGGCCGGAAAGACAACTATCTTCTATCGTCACAGGCCAGATCAGATAAGTACATCAGACCTGGCCTGCGGGAATTCATCAACTTGTCCACAATTTAATAACTGAACTGTACTAAGAATAAAACTTTTCTACCAATACTCACGTATAACGAGAAAATAAACTTTGTGAAATAAAAGACTGGGGATGATGTAAATACCCCGACCCGCCATCAAGCACTATTTAAGAAGTAATATTGGTTTAGTAACAACATTATTAGATTTTAAAATATATGTATTTGGACAGATGGTCCCTTTTGTTTAATTGAGTTTAATATTTGTATATAAACTTATTTCATTTGAGTTGAAAGACCTTACCAGAAGAATACTAGGTTCAGGACAAAATAAAATTGTGCAAAATATTTTAATGGCAAAATTTAATACACGGTGTTAGTTATTTGATCATAGACTTTAATATTTGTTTGTGTGTGTGTGTTTAAGTATTGAATTACTATCACACCACATGTTCATAACCCTAGACATTAGACGTAGTCATCATACATACTAGTCAAGAATAAGTCTGAATGAGATCATAAGGTGGTAGCAGAAAGGTCCCCTGAAATCTCACCTTAATAATTGTTATACTCAGGGACCTTCACAGCTGACCTCATTCAGTACAATAAAGATACATAACAACAACATTTCATAACATCTAAATCCAGCACACATTGACACACCAACTAAGAAGCTGGTGTTGTGCCAATGTATATTTGTGACCAGTAATTTAGGAGCTATTCTCCGTTGAAAGAATAAAGGACAGATTAGGAAGCATTTTAGACGTTATTCTGTCTTAGGTAGTATAAGGCTTATCATATATCAAGTTTTCGTTCATCAAGTTTGTGTTCGTATATCAGGTTTTGTGTTCGTATATCACGTTTTGTGTTCACTGGTTCCAGGTTCGGTTTAGATTTTGAATTGAAAGTAGCTCATGTAGTAGTAATGGCAGTACTCTCAATGGTTTTAAGTAATTCGAAATCAACTATATCTGCAGTGAAGCAAAGTCCGAAATATATATAAAATAAGCTTTATTTAGACTTCTTCCAGATGTACAACTTGTAGTTAAACTGTGACTTCATTTTCAATTCAGTAGCATACATTCCACAATATGAATTTGTCTCATAAATTTCAAGTCTCCCATTCTTTTTGATGAACATATGTATATTACTTTCTTGTCTGCTATATGTATAAGTCGGAATACTAAATCGAGATTTTTACCCACCTGAAGAATATGTCATACTGACTACCAAAATATTTTCTGTATTCAGAACCTGGAAAACAGATTCGCTGATTCAGAGAATAAACGTGTCATAGGGCTAGGGGTCGGGTTAGCCATTATTCTCTTCACTGGAGTCTTCATGTAGCTACCAATAAATCGTCGCGTTCAACTCAACTCTAGGGGTTTGGGCGGTCCATATATTACAAACTGGTTTCTAAGACTGTTGGGGGAAGTTACTTTGATTTGTCAGTCTACCGGATATCCTTTGAGATAATCTGTTTCATTGGCGAAGCCATTAGTTAAGATGGATAGTCCACTAGTTATGTCTATGTCATATTTACGTCACAGTTACTACACAAGTTTCTATGAAAGCAATTGGTATAATCTTTTATTAAAGGGTATATTTAATTCTGTTTAGAGATTTCAGGTCTCGTATTATTTCCTGTAACCGTCTGGAAGGCTTTATTTTAAAAAAATGTCGATAAGAGGCTATGTGATAAATGACGTCATCAGTAACTTGTGTACTAAAATAATTTAAAAGATAATTGCTAACTACTAATGTCGGCATCATTCCGGTTACAAATGGGTATTGAAGAGCATCATAAGCTCTATGGGTTTCAGATACTCTCTGTATAGAGTTATCACGTCCCTGCAAAACTATGTCCCGTCGTTCAAATTGTTGGCCTTTAATTAAAATAGCTACCTCATTAGTGGTTGAGGCATTATACCTGCCCCGATGTTCACTATCCGGTCACCTATCTGTATGGATAATTAGACGTAAGTCCTCGACATTGGATGGAACATTCTCTAAGGCTGTTTTAAATAATAAAATGTAATTATGGGTGCGATGTAACATGTCTTGAAAAACAGAAATCCTTTCTAATTTCAGATAGTGAACGTTGTTATAACTTGTTGAAGTCTGAGACACATGGTCAGCGATGAAATATATTTGAAGAAATTTAGGGTCACGTCTTTCGTTGGGAAGTACGCTACCAAGCAAATGATATACCTGGCATTGAACTTTGAACGTCGGCATACAACATGTTTAGGCTCTACCTTGGCTCCAAAGGACGTCAGTTTTTTTTTCACTGCATTCATTGTTATCTTACGGGACAAGGGACATAAAACGTTTACCGTTTCTTCGGTTAACACCCTTTGCTTACAAACATTGTAATTCAAAGATTGAATCCATTTTTCGAACATCCTTTACACAGATGCCTTTAAACATTTTATGTCCCTTGTCCCGTAAGATAAGAACGAATGGAGTGAAGACAACTTCACTGCTCAGCCTCCTGACGTTGTGCCATGACGTTATAAGCTAAAAACCGTTCCAGAGAAATGTCCAATACGCTGGAGAAAACTGCATCAATATCCGTTCAGCCGGTCTCGAGTTATGAGGTAACAGACAAAAACACATTCTCGATTTTATATAGACAGAGAGACAGATGATAGATAGATAGACAGACAGACAGATGATAGACAGATAGACTAGACAGACTAGACATATAGACATATAGACAGATAGACTAGATAGAATAGATAGTCTAGACATATAGAGATGTGACGGTGCGAAGACGGTGTGTGAAGAAGAATAAGAATTCGTGTGTAATGTTGTCGTCACTCTCTCTGACCTACTTTCACACACGTTCCGCAGTCACAGAAAATCTCTCTTGATGACAGGGGTCCCACTTTTATTAATGAAACCTGTTACGTGCAGTCTTTGATATCTTACAATATTATACATAGGTAATTTTTTAGTGCTTAAGGGAAAGTCATTATTGAGTTACTTCCCTTGAAAGTTGTGCCATCTCTTCGATCAAACTCCGCGGATAAATCCATTTTACTGCGATTTATTCGTTGTTTGGGTAATAATAGATTGTTCTTGCTTCAGAATATCTATGGCCTGAATTTATGTGTATTGTTTGTCTGAGTAGGACGAGTCTGTCTTATATCTGTATATCTTTACATATCTAAGTCGAACTATATGTTCTGTTGTCTCTAGAGAGGTCAAAGGCTATTCGGCGGATGTGTCGCTAGAGTGTGGTGTGATTTGGCTTCGTCCTGATAGGGACTGTGTGTGTTTCCTATGTCGGCCTGTCGCCGGGAAAAAGTGATCTCAGTATTTGTGGGGAAAGTGATAGTCGTCTAGACCTATCGTGTATGCTTTACCCCAGTGTTTATGCGTATTTCCAAGGAATGGCAGTTTCATATTTATTATAACAAGGTAATCAAAGATACTCTTATGAACTCTCGATCGAAGCCACCATTTTCGATAGTTACGATTTGAATGTCTAAGAGAATATATTTGACTCGATGAAAACGACTTCGATTCCTAGCAGCACTATATTCTGTAGAATGCAGTCAATTGTTCATGATCAAATCTACAGAGCAATGCAATGTTTTATGAATGACTAACTTTAGGACAGATTCATTATCTGCATCCAAACGTGAGTGACAGTTCACGAGTGAAGCCATCTTGGAACCAAAACATGTAGTGACTTTCAAGAAGAGAAAAGGGGATGCCCGTATTATCGCTTGTTTAGTCCAGAGATCACTGCTACACATGAGAACCCTTTATCAGCGGTTCAATATTATTATATGAAAAAATATGTGCTGAACATTATGTTGAAGAATCGTCGCTAAACGAGATTAGGTTTAGAAGCCATCTGAAATATTGTTTATAAGCTGACGTGCTCAGTCAGTGAAGTCAGATGATTTATATGTATGGGCGATGCTGAGGGCTTGGCTACTGACAGTCCATTATAATATTAATCTACATGAGTGCCCATGTAACATAACATTGCAAGACCATTTATCCACTGTACTATGATGTATTATGCCAACCTGTGATTTGTCACTATCTGTGCTGTCGATTGTGTACGTCCAATTAAACTTTAGAAAAGGTACACAGTCGTTGGTGTCGATGACTTCCAGTCATACATGAGTGTGAGAAAGAACATTTGTCAACAACACGAACCCTTATCATCATTCGCACATTGTACACTCAATCCATGTCTACACACCACTGCGTAGGTCAAGTTGACATTCCATACACTACAGTGGAGCAAACAACACCATAGAGATCTTATCAACTGATGATGATGATGATGTCTGCTTCCATCCACTTATATCTATCTTTTGGTGGATATCATTAACGGGAATAAAAATCCAACATTATCAACCTTATCAAAACCCTATCAGGTAGTATTTGAATCATGCAGAAAACAATGTTGTCCACAAGTTTACTTTGAAGGCAATTCCTAAGCAACACCATATAACCAAGCTATTTAGTATTCTCTACGTAACACCATACAATAACCCAGCACAGACTGCTGCACTCTCTGAAATAAAATGAAACAAAATAAATTAGCATCTTTCTTATAAACAAACATCATCTACGTAATAATACATCCATATGTGTGAAAATATGCAAGTACATGCCCTTAAATGACCATGTGTGTGTGTGTGTGTTCATGCAGGTCTGCGTATATGTGTAATCATACAATAAACATATCTCAGTCAACAATAATGCCTTCATAATCATACTAACTTCATCATCACGCGAGAGAAAACGTAAATGAAGCACTTCTATCTATGATGAAATATTCCACACAGCGCACTGGTCTAAATGACAACAATTTATCAGTATCTTAGAAGCCTAGCTGCTCTAATGAACAAGCTGATATATACTCTATTCTTACAGTTCTATACTAAATGTTATAGGCATAGGCTACTCACGGAGCTAGAGGTACGCGAATCTGTCTCTCACAATAATCACTGATGTAAAATTAACTTCACTTACGGCTCACAAGAATGCAATATAACTATTACTTAACGCTACACAAATAATAATATTAATGGTAATAAATACACACTTGTATACAGCGCAATGCGGCACTAGAATTCCTCTTATAAAATCACTTAGTACTTAACACATTTAACACAGTCTCACGGTTGAAAATAGCGATGAGGTATATATACGTGAAATTACACTAGAAACACATACATCGCAAATCAGCTTCTATCAGACAGTTATAGATAGACACACTCTAAAAAGCATTAACTTCTAAACCTGAAACGTCTAATATTACTTTATGTTAAGTATTATAAAAATGTACTCACATGCAAGCATACCTAAATGTCGTTAGTTCTCTTAGCACAGACGCAACATACGCGTATCAAATCCTCTACCTCACTGGTGTATCATACCGAGGATGCATACCGCACATGAAGACGATCTGGCACTTCTCAGCTCTGACCCAAGCCTCTCACTGTTTCAGTTTAAATCTACATCTCCAATCCAGTACCACATGATAGCCACGTCAAAAATGTCAGGGAAAGCTCCACCCATCCCTCTAGGGAGCAAATCAGGAGTCCTATGCTCAGTATGGATGACATGAGATCACATCTTTGCAAAGATTATCTTCCTCGACGCCCACAATTCAATTTCCGCCCACTAATGGGCTGTTACATCCCACGATATCCGTTGCCCTACTCACACTTCTTACGGTTTCGTGCTCATAAAGGTGTTTTATCAGACAGCGCCAGGATGTCTAACAACCGAGGACTGTCTCCCATTTCTCACACGTCTATCTTCTTCACGGATGGCAAAGGTGTGTTTCGTTTAATTTGCCTATTACCGGGTGAGAATGCCAACATGAGCACAAATTCACACCGTAGATTAGATCGACGACTAATTACTTAGTCTAAAATTATACCTTTCTGGCCACACCGTCACAGAGAGATAGACATATAGATAGATAGAAAGATATATATGGATGGATTTGATGGATGAACTTACGGAAGGATGGGTGGACGGGCTGACGAATGGATGGCTGGATGAATGGATGGATGCATTGAACAAACTTTATTTTCAAAGGATTTAGAGTTGGCACGCTGGCCCGTCTAACATTTTACCCTTCCAGTCTCTCGTCTTCCATACTGAATAAATTTATATTCACATGCATAAACACTATTTTTTTAAAATAATGAAATAATGAAAATAAAACACATTAAAATACAATCCCATATTGTAACAGTACGATAATATTTACACACATTTACAGGACCTTATCATAACGAATATCGAACTGGGAAAACTTATCTTTAAAACCTACATATCATATTATATAATGATTTAGGAACATAACTAAATTAGGCTGGCATATAATCTACACGCATGATGAACTTGGAAAGTCTGCGATTAAATGAATATGAATTAAGCGTCTTTTTCGGCCGTGGGGAAGATTAATCAACAAATGAGCAGCAGACAAAGCTAAACTTTTCTTGAACCAGTCGAGCCTAGGCTTGGGCACGAGCAATTTGTTTAAACGTTGGCTGCATCTTCCATTGTATTTGAAAATGTGACATAGATACGTTGGAGCATTCTGTGATCGAGTTTTTTTAATGAATTTAGTTTTTAATGAATAGAAAGCGGTTTCTTAGAGGTAATATTTTAAGATATTTATCTACATACTGATTAAAGCGTTTGTCAGAACCTAGTCGCACTGCATGTTTTGGTAATGAATAGAGTCTCTTTGTGTTGGACAGGGAGCATCCGTCCCAGATTGTGCAGCAATAGTCTAGATGTGTGTATATTTGGGAAATATAAAACATTTTTATTGCCTCCTCATCTAGGTAATGTTTGATCTTAGCTAACTGTTAAACTTTTTCTGCCGTTTCTTTGGTCAGTACTTGTACATTCGAATTCCAACTAAAATGTGTGTCATCTATGAGTTCCAGTGTTTTGTGTTCATTTACATTCTCAATTAGTGAGGTACCAATGTAGAGCTGAATTGTTGTTTTCTGTGAGTTTTGTAATTTGTGTCTAGTTGATATTATCATACATTTTGTTTTAATGATATTTATTAACATGCAGTTTTCATTGCTCCACTTCATAAGATTGTCTGTGTCGCTTTGAAATAATATTTCTAGCGGGTTGCAACTTTTATCACTAGTGTAAATGGTACAGTCATCGGCAAATAGGTCGCAGGGTGAGTGCTTGGTGTGTAGTGGAAGGTCATTTATGTCAATGGAACAAAGTAGAAGGTCGAGAATAGAGCCCCGAGGAACACCGGTGTCAATAATAGTTGGGCTTAACAAGGAGTTAGTGTACCACACTACTTGCTGTCTGTCGGACAGGAATGATTTAAGTAATATCACTGGTTTAAACTTAACTTTCACTGTTTATAATTTTCTTACTAAAACAGCGTGATCTAGCATATCAAATGCTTTCCTAAAGTCTACAAAGATTGATCCACATATGTTATCGTTATTGATGTTTAGGTGCAAGTTGTCTATCATGTTAGTTAGAGCTGTGTGGCATGAATGCTTTTGTTTAAACCCTGACTTACTGTCAGTTAGCAAGTCGTTGCAAACTAGGTACAGTAGTGTTGTTTTACGTATGTGCTTTTCTACTGCTTTAGATAGCGATGAAATAAGAGAAATAGGTCTATAGTTACCGAGGTTACTGTTATCTGATGAACCAGGTTTGAAGAGGTGATATACTTTGGCGATCTTAAAGGTCAAAGTAAAATAACTCTTATCGATACATTGTTTATATATATAAGTTAGTGAATCACTAGTAGCTGGTGCAGCATAACGCAATATGCGATTGCTAATTCCCTCAAGCCTTGGTGAGCTTTAATCATCTTTAAGGCTGAAAAGATAGTTATACACTTCATTAACTGTCATCAAGGGAGTTTCATTTGGAACTGCGATTAAACATTTGTTTTCGCAGAATTCTGAAAGTTTGTCTAAGTCACTAGTGGAATGTGGTATTGTGGATTTCAGACTGTTTATTTCTGCTTGAAAGTGATTGCTGAAGTCGGTGCAAGTAAATAAAGTGTTGTGAGGTAATAAGTCTGATGGATGTGACAGTATTGCCTCCCCTGCTTAGCAGTAGTGGTCCAACAGTGGCCAAAACTCAAGAGTATCTGTTACCTATCACTTTGCTCACAGGCCTGTAAATCATCGCTGTGCGCAACGGAGCAGAACGCGAAAACGCTTCGAGTGTAAAAGCGTGCGAGTTGTGGAATGTGTGTGACACAGGTATTTTAGTTTATGTCGTGGACAGGGTCTGCTGCGGGGGAACGAAGGTTATCGTTAGGGCAGTTGAGGTTGGCTTGTGTTTTCAAAGTGTACGGATATTTATGTGAGAGCGACAGACCAGTGTTTATTGTTATAAAATATTTCAGAGTCAGGATAATTGACTCAATTCATTATGATGTGTGCCTGATTGTATGTGGCTTAAGGAGATGGACATTAAGTGATTTGAATAAATACGGATTTGTAAAGTATGAAGGCGTCGTAGACGATACAGAGACATTCTGACTTTAAACCGGCACAACGACATTATTGCTTATGTCTGCTACTGAACACATTTGTATTACTGATGTAACGTCAGATCATCATATGCTCTCAAAAGAAGTGAAGTACACTTATGTTGTATTGTAACATATTAAATGTGATAAAACGTACAACAAGCTGTTGATCAAGATTATTCAAGTTGGCCATTCCTTTACGTTACTGTTGAGACTTGTCTATTATATCAAAAATATCTTACAAGACCAGTGCAGCACATTAATATACTCGTTACCCAATAGCCTTCAATAAGTATAAGGTAACAGTATAAATTGGTGGCCAGTATGGGGATTTCGTTCTACCCACAAAATTTTATCAAAACAATACTACTGTCCCTAGCCACATCTACGAATTTTTTGAATAGAAATTTCTGCGCAACCTATGCCAACCAGCCTTTTTCAAACTAGTTCCGGCGAAAAGAAACTCAAAGAGTAAACAGCACACTTCAATCATAATATTTGCTGAACTTCACTAATAGAAGTTTGTATTTTCTTCATCAACGTCTTTGAGAAGGAAGTTATCATTACTCTACGCAGTTCCAGGTTGGATTCGTCAAGAAAAATTAATGTAATCAAACAAAAATTCTGCAGCCAAGACGAAGCACAGTCATTCAACCAGTGAAACAAGATGGCTAGTTCTACATGCGAGAGCAGACTACATCGATGAAATTTCGCTCCACCTGTTGCATATGTTGGAGGCAACAATACTTTCACGTGCATTTATACTTCGGAGGAAGGATCAAAAAAAAGATAAGTGGACTAGTTTGTTGTAGCCTTAGTCTTACACAATTCTATCTTCTTCTTCTTCCATCCTTAGCCATCAACCGGCAAAGCAGTATGTGGCCAGTACGCCTAGTGGCGTCTTAGGGCAACAACAAATTGATCGATCTATCGCTGTTTCCACCACGCCTAGTGGCGTCTTTGTGGAACAAAAACAGACCAAACAATCTATCATTGTTTCCGTAATCAGATTGGTTGGCAAGCAGGTGATCAGCCCACTGTGCGAAGTTTTTACGGGATGGGGTAAACAGCCCCATGCCCATACCCTCCTTAGTCGCTTTTTACGACATGCGTGGTAGGGTGCAGTGTTACTATTCTTTGCTCCCCTTTCGGGCCCCGGTAACACACGGGTGACACAATTCTATAGTAGAGCCTTTTTGTTTATCTGTTTTATGTTTGTTGTGGTTAGAAGAATTTGAAGAAAAGACAAGACAAGAAGAATTTGAAGAAAAGAAAAGACAAGATGAGATAGAATTAGAGGATAAGAAAGCCCAATTTCTGCATGAATTAAAGATGGCTTATCTAGAGTTGGATAGACTCAAATTGGAAACTAATAATAAACAGAGTAACCAAGAAAGTGCAGGTTCTTCTAAGAGAGAACATGCTTCATCATTTAAACTTCACTTACCTAAATTTAATCAAAATATAGACTATATTTCGTGCTTTTTAAACCGATTCCAGACAGTGTGTGAGGAATACAAACTGGAAAAATCATCATGGGTGATACATTTAATGTCATTACTGACAGGTGAAGCGTTGACAGCTGTGTCAACAATGGATGAAGAAAACATAAAATCTTATGAGGCAGCTAAAACATTACTTTTAAGAAAGTATCAATTAGACGAGAATGGGTACAGGCTAAGATTTAAAAAAACTCACACCCGAAAGCAACAAGGACTTTAGTGAGTTCATTTCAACTATAAAGTTATGTATCAAATTGTTGGATTGAGTTGGCAAAAATCAAACATACATATGAGGACTTGATGGACCTTATTTTGAGAGACAAAGTACTTTCCTCCATTAGCCCGGAGTTTTTGTCCTATTTACATGAACGGAAGCCAGAATCTTTACAATCCCTTGAGTTGTTAGGGCGCCAGTTTATGACGGCACACCCAGGGAAGAGTGTGAACAACTCGGCTATTAAAGAGGCATTACCTGTTGCATCAGCTCATTCGGTGCAGATAAACAACCCTAGAGCTCGATCGCAAAGTATGGATAGAAAATTTGGCAGGAATAATGACCGAAATAGTGGATCTTTCCGAGGACGGTACAATTTTGGCAATCAACCTTATCACAATCAGAGAAACTCCCAACGATATTTTGATGGAAATAGATCATCACAGGGCTACTTTCAATCTAACAGGGGATGGCGTAGATCTGATAATACCTACATGAACAGAGGAGACAGATCCTATTATACAAAGAACAACCAAAACTCTTCTCCATCTCAACACTGCCAAGGGTGTACGTGTCCACAGCATTCTAATAATCCTCAGAACGGCAGAGAGAGTCGGAATTATTACCGGGGTAATAACAACTTTAATCGCTCGTGGAGCGTGGATCGAAAAACTCAAACTGGAATCATAATAGTAACACAGGAGCAGTTAATCCCAATGGGGAAAACACAAATATTTTAAATGCGTGTGTGGCTGATTTATTTAATCCATCAAATTGTTCAGAATGCAGCTCTGTTTCACCCGGATGTGGTCTCCAGACTTTCCTGCGGACATCCTGTGCCCGCGTTAGTACCTGCATTAGCCTCTCATGATGGGAAAGGCTCACTAATGTTTAACAGCGGTTTTTAAAATAATCAGCTAGTTTCAGTCTTGCGTGATACAGGTTGAACAACTTTTGGGGTACGCAAATCTGTGGTAGACCCATCTTGCTGCACTGGGGAGAATGTAAAATGTGTCCTATTTGGTTGCACGGTGGAATTCTATCCTGTGGCCATTGTGCACATTGATACTCCATTTTTCTCAGGTCAAATTAAGGCATGTTTATTACAGGAACCAATTGCTGACATAATCATGGGCAATATTATGGGTATGAAAGCGTGTTCACTCCAAGATATAGAAATCTGGGAACGTCAGCATATATTACACGCTAATAATAATAATAGCCCCTTCAGTCATAACTGACTATGGGAATGCGCCCCTGAGGTGACAGCCCTCAACTGCTTATTTTCCTGTTTCTCCTTTCGACGTTTTCTCCTCACCTCTGCTTCTTGTGTGAGCCTCTCTTCGCCCAATCTGAGGTGGTGCCGTAAATAGCATCGCCACTTAGTGCGATCGGCAGCTTCATCCTCCCATGTTGCTGGATCCATGTCCAGTGCCCTCATATCTCTCTTGCACACATCTTTGAACCTCAGCTGTAGTCGCCCAGCTGTTCTCTTGCCATCTGCTAATTGTCCGTAGAAGATATCTTTTGGAATGCGACCATCTTCCATGCGGCGAACATGGCCAAGCCAGCGAAGTCTGCGCTGTCTAAGCAGCGTATACATACTTTGAAGGCCAGCACGTGACAACACCTCGACATTTGTCATTTTATCTTTCCACGAGATGCCGAGGATGCGGCGTAGACACCGAAAATGGAAGGTATTGAGCCTTCTTTCTTGCTTAGCATAGGTCGTCCAGGTCTCGCTGCCATATAGGAGTGTGCTGGTGACGCAGGCATTATATACCGCAGCTTTGGTCTTCATTGTGAGTTTAGAGTTTCCCCAAACACGCGATGTGAGGCGGGCAAAGGTAGCTGCAGCTTTGCCAATGCGGCTGTCGATTTCTGTATCCAGTGAGAGTTTGTCATTGATGGTAGACCCTAGGTATGGGAAGTGGTGCACCACTGCCAATTCATAGTTATCGATAGTGATAACTGGTGCAGCACCCACATCCTGACTCAGCACATTCGTTTTATTTAGACTTATTGTGAGGCCAAAGTCCTTGCATGCTTTAGTGAAGCGATTCATCAAGCTCTGAAGCTCCTGTTGGCTTTGAGTGACGACTGCAGCATCATCAGCGAACAACAAGTCTCTTATAGTGACCCTTCTGATTTTTGTTTTTGCCTTCAGCCTTGAAAGATTAAACAGACGGCCATCTGACCTAGTGTGAAGGCATATTCCTTCAGTTGTATCTCTAAATGCATGTTTCAAGAGTAAGGCAAAGAAGATTCCGAAGAGGGTCGGAGCCAGAACACAGCCTTGTTTAACGCCACTTCGTATATCAAAGGGATGTGACGTGCTTCCAGCATATTGGACTGTTCCCTTCATGTCGTCATGGAATGACTTTATCATTTCCAGCATTTTAGAAGGAGCACAGGCATAGGCTCAAGAGGAAGAAGAAATGACTAACAATCATGACGAGGATGACGATCAACATCATATGCCTATGCTAACGAAGACATCATTTATTGATATGCAGAAGAATGACAATTCTTTGAAAAGATTTTTCAAATTGGTAAAATCAGAGGATGTTGATTGCTCAGAAAGGTCACAACCTTGGTATACAATTAAAAATGACATATTAATTCGTAACGCTAGAGATGCTACATCGGTACAACAGCAAATTATGGTACCAACCAATATTCGACCTTACATTCTCAGACATGCGCATGATACAAACTGTGCAGGCCACATGGGCTTTGCTAGGACGAAATATAGAGTCTTACGGCATTTTTATTGGCCTGGAGTAGTCAGGGATGTCAAATTATTTTGTCGTTCGTGCAAGACATGCCAACAAGTGGCTACAAAGGGTGCTTACCATAATGCACCTATACAGGCTGCATATATTTCGGTGCGACCATTCGAAAAAATGGCCATAGACTTAATAGGTCCACTGTCAGTTCCGTCAGCCAGAGGTCATAGATATGTCCTCACCTGTATTGATATGTGCACCAGGTGGCCGGAGGCAATACCTCTTAAACATATTGCTACTACCGATGTGACTGATGCACTATTCCCCATTTTTACAAGAGTGGGGTTCCCTGACAACATTTTATCAGATAGGGGAACACAGTTTGTGTCAGATGTCATGTAGCATGCCATGAAACTATGTAATATTGATAGCTCTCTTAGCTCTGTTTATCATCCTATGTCCAATGGCATGGTAGAACGTCTAAATAAAACGCTGAAACAACTACTGGGGAAGGTGACCACGACGTATCCACAAGACTGGGATAGAGTGCTCCCAGCAGTGCTGTTCGCTTATTGGGAAGTCCCAAACGAACACACTGGGTTCTCGCCTTTTGAGCTCATGTATGGTGCTCCACCACGAGGACCCATGTCGATAATAAAACAATAACTTAAGGTTCGGAGATGACTCAGGAATGCCAGTCATCCTATGAGTATGTGGTGAATCTACGAAAGACACTTATAGACGCTTGGCAAATAGCGACTGATTCATCTGAAAAGGCAAAAGAAAAAGCTAGATCTCTTCAAAACCGTTGGAAAAAGTTAAGGAAATTACTTCCGGGAGACAAAGCGTACGTCCTGCTACCAACGAGAGAGAATAGCCTTCTCATTTCGTGGAGTGGTCCATATGAAATTATTTCAAAATTGACAGATGTTGATTACATTCTTGACGTGAAAGGCAAGAATAAAACCTTTCACATTAACATGCTCAAACAATTCCATGATAGACCTGAATATCTCAAGCCTATCTTAGATGCTGTTAATGAAGTATCCACTGATCATCCTACATCTTACTCTTCATTATCAGTGATTCAAGAAGAACCAACGCCTTTTCATGGTGTACCTTTGCAACTTCCTGTCATGTCTCTTGATCCGACAGAATCATGGTTAAATGTATCTATTTGTCCGGATCTATCCAGTGAACAACAATCTCAAATTATTTCTATTCTAGAGTCATATCAGCAAGTTCTGACTAATATTCCAGGCCGAACTTCTGTAATCACTCACGATATTAGACTCACAGATCACAAACCTATTAAATTAAAACCTTACCCTATCCCTATCCACTTTCAGGATCAGGTTGAAAAAGAATTAGGTCAGATGTTGCAGCTTAACATTATTGCACCATCAGAGTCTGCTTATTTTTTCCCAATGCTCATAATCAAGAAGAAAGATAACAATATTAGATTATGCATGAATTTTCGTAAACTCAATTCCATAACGGAGTCTGACGCAGAGCCAATGCCAATTCTTGACGAATTACTGTCACAACTTTCTAAAGCAACCTACTTTAGCAAAGTTGACTTAGCCAAGGGATATTGGCAAATACCTCTCACGGAAAAAGCAAAACCTTTCACTGCTTTCGCTACCCCTAAGGGTCTCATTCAGTGGAATTTCATGTGCTTTGGCTTGGTAAACGCACGAGCGACTTTCGTTCGGATGATGAGGAAACTATTTTCTCATAGGTCTGATATAATCTCTTATATAAATGACATTTGTCTGTTCCACAACTCTTGGGACGAACATGTTTCTGGATTGAAATCTCTTCTCGAAATTTTTCGCTCTAATAATTTGACAGCGAATCCTCCAAAAGTTTACATAGGTTTCAAAGAAATTTCTTTCCTAGGTCACAGAGTAGGCCATGGATTTCTTAACACTGAGGATAAAACTGTCTCGAAGATTCTTAACCTATCAATTCCTAAGACTAAGAAGCAAGTGCGAAGTCTTCTCCGCCTTATACAGTTCTGCAATAAATTTATGCCTCATTTATCTTCAGTTACGTCAGTTCTATCTGAGTTAACTACAAAAGGCTCCCCTAATAGAATTGTCTGGACGGAGGCCTGCAACGTAGCTCTAGTGGATTTAAAGCATTACTTTTCATGTGCACCAATTTTAAAACTCCCTGATCCTCATCTCCCATTTATTCTCAGAACAGACGCTTCGATGTACGGTATTGGTGGCTCCTTGATGCAAGATGTAGATGAAATGCTTCATCCTGTGATGTATGTGTCGAGGAAGCTCACAAAGACAGAAACCAGATATCCAATTATTGAGCGCGAGCTTCTCGCGATTATGGGCTGTCACAAAGCTTCAGCGTTACCTTCTTGGTTCTCGTTTCATCATTGAGACAGACCAGAAGGCCCTGTCGTTCCTTCAAAAGTCCAACATGAAAAACGCACGGTCGCACGTTATGCAATTAATTTGCAAATATATGACTATATTTTTCGACCTATTGAGGGCAAGTCCAATTTTCTTGCAGACGTTCTGTCTAGATGTACACAGACAGAAATGCCCGATTCTCAAGAATCTGACATTGCTGCGACCAAGTGACCAAGGTTCAGTTCTGATCGTCTACAAATACCTCGCTAACTTAAAACAGCTATCCTGACAATATACATAACCAGATACAGATTACCATTGTTATCAAGAGAAACAACTCAAGTCGATGGATGTCATGATAACAGACATTTTATGGGAATACATTCAAATCGTTTTACACTACATCAAGATCCATGAACAGTACACAGGATCTGATTTCCAGACAGTCATGACGCATGCGGTAAATGAACTAAATCAACCAGTATCTAAGATAAACAGTATAAGGCTCTTTGTCATATCTTAATTGCAATACTTCACAAAATGACTGGGATGCAGAACTTTAAAAAGATCATATTTCCTATTCCAGCAACCGAACTTCAAAATGTTGGGGCTCAGAGACTGTGACACTCAAGAGGCAACATATGAAAATAAATCTCACACAAGAAACAATCGATTCGATACGCCTATGGAGAACTTCACCATTTGAACATGTTTTTTTTTTACTTAAACCAGTTCTGTGACTCTAAAGTGTTAAATTACAAATAGTAAGCTGTCACACGAATGGAAAATGAACCTACCATTTGTGACACTCAGTAACTTTAGTTAATCAGTTATACACAATGCTACAGACAGCACACACACGATCATATGGACATTTACATTAACTTAATTATTATACTTACTTAATACTAGTTAAGTAGTTAGATCTTTCATTTCATTCATCTTTTAATTAAATGCATTCAGATATTTCATTTTCTAAAACTTCACAATTTCATTATCATATTTCTTCACATTTTCATTTTTCCATGGTGCTGACTACATTCCATAGACTATTGCTCAAGTATGACATAGACTGGACGGTAACTTCTAGCATTTTCTAAAAATGGCTTCCTATATGGAAAACTTTCAGTTTTCGCTGGGGGGCGGGGTAAAAGTGTTACCTATCACTTTGCTCACAGGCTTGTAAATCATCGCTGTGCGCAACGGAGCAGAACGCGAATATGGGATTTAAAGGAATCTACCTTCGCACAAGATTACTCTTAGCAGATATGTAAATAGAAGGGTGATGAACTTAGGCCACTGTTCCCTTCTTGTTCCAGAGATAGTACTTTCTGCTGGTACCACCAATAACTATCATAAAAGAATAAAACGAAATGTTATTCCGAGTATGGCGTTTTCCAACCCATAGTTATGTGTTCATATCTTCCCATTTGACAATCCCATTAACTCAGAATTTACCCTTGATGAGAATTAAATTTAGTCCCTCGGTATAAAACTTTCTTTACATTTAAATTGAATAGGTTTTATAGTTACTTTATATTTAAATGACAAGGTTAATAATTGTGATAAACGAGCGCAAATGCCTTTTTGCTCCATCTTTTCCTACATTTTTCATATTGTATTTTCTCCGAGATTTGCTCTTTCATCCCATATTTGCGACCCACATTTGCTATTTCATCGTTGTGATTACTCGCGACCGGTATCTAGAGAACCACATTTGTTCTTTCATCGGGGGAAATAAAGTCCTTTGATTGAATCCACATGCCTGACATTATCGTTTGAAGCCCACATTGCATCGTGATAAATCTGGTGAAAACCCATCTGGTCATCCCAATCAAACATCTGGGCATGCTGTAATTTCTGTGACACCACATTGGACGCCCAGATTGGCTAGGGTAAAACGTCTCATGCTGTAATGGTGTTATCTTTGGTCGGCCGCGGTTCAGACAAACGTTGGTTTACCACATTGGACGCCCACCTTGGCCAGGTGAACAATAAACAATCAGAGGTCAAACTACACCCACGTTTGGACTGACAGGGGACAAGAGCGATCCTGTGAATGAGTGACCAGAGGGGCCATTAAGGATTGGTTGGTATGGGCGGAGCTGTACAAGAAACCCATATTGGACTGGCAGAAATATAATCTACTGCGTAGCTTGCAAAAGGAAGGAGTCCAGTTTTTTACATTGTGAGGAAGAGATTAATCCCAAAAACGCCTAGCCTAATACACGTGTTTATTCAGAGTGGATATAATTCAGTTCTGTGATGAATTGTGTTCTTAAAGGATTTTGCGAAGGGAAAAGAAGGTTAGTAGATCTTATACTTATTAATACATTTTCTTATTTTTGTTTATTTTAACCTCACAGCTAAAATGTGCGGAATATAAAGTTTCAAATAATTATTGGCATAACTGATTAATAAAATCAGAAGATTTTCCTAGAAGATGATAGGATGATAGGAGGTAATTAATAGTTCATACGTCACCTTCATCATCATCACAGTCTCCCATGCGCACACACTCTCATGCACAAGATATTTAACATTATTAGAATTGAACTCAGAGAGAGAGAGAGAGATGAATAATGAGCAGTAGTTTAAATGCAAGTCAACCAGTGATGTTAAATGTGAAAAACTTACGAAGACTTTTGTGTGTCTTCAGTTCATCAGAAGTCTGTGTCTACACGCAACGTGTCTGACGTCTAACCAGAAATAAGTTATCAAAAACGGACATTTGGCTAGCAGAATTCGAAATAGGACATCTTTCATTCCTCAATTAAAAAGGAATATTGTCTCACCCACAAGTCAGAAGGTGGACGCAGCATTTGTCGTCACCATATACTGCTTGCTCACACGTTCAATACAGAGTTATCACAAGTTCAATACAGAGTCATCATAAATTTAAATCACTCGAAAGATCATTATTATCTGAAGTCAAGCAAAAGAGCTCAAAAGAGGAATCGCATATTTATAGCAAGGGCAACACCCTCTTAAGCGCATTCTATGAAGCAGACTATATATATATATATATATATATATATATATATATATATATATATATATATATATATATATATATATATATATATATTTTATGAATGTGGTAAAGTGGGATGTTATAAATATTTATAGGGGACTTATTGTACTGACTGAGATCAGCTGTGAAGGTATCTATATCTAATAAGAGTAGTGTATTATAGATAACCTTACTTACTGCCACATATGTATACCTCAGTCAGAATTATTCTGGAATAGTGTGATGACTACGTTATATGTCTAGGGTATGAGTATGATGAAGTGTAAGTCATAACAACAACAGACAGATAAACAATTTAATTTATTCCACCACACTTGACAACACTGTGACACTCACATACATATAACACTCTAAGAGGATATCTTAAAGGAGTCACTGATAACTTTTCAAATAACAATATGTATTCAGTGCTGTCATGAATGTATATGTGTCCTGATTCAAATACAAAGGGAACCAGGAATCACAATCAATTTTAATTACAAGTTATATGTACAGAATTTATTAATATGATTATTGTAGTGACATATATTATTAATGGTATCCTATGTGTGTCAGTTGTGTAGTATTAATATGAGGTAATACTGGTTTTGTTTTGTTCAAGCTCTGTTGGTATTTGTCATCATGACTTCAATAGTTTGTTTCTATTGGAACTAGTATTGGAGATGTTCTCAGTTCCTGGTATTAAAACAATTAAATTCCCCTCTTAATTTTAATTTATAATGTCATTTTAAGATGGGGGTACATAATGTTGAGCTCCATGGCCACACTCTCTTATCTTGCGTGATGACTGCAGTAAAAGACTCCTCTGCTCGATTACTTAAATGAGTTCTGGAGCCACCCCACTGGTTGCTATATGGACCAAGGAGTATGCTGTCCACCTCTGGCTTCAGCAAAGCTCTGACCAGGTGCTGCTCAATAACTTTAAGACCACGGTCCCTGAAACAAGAAGGTTGTACCTTCTACGTCAGAACTAATTTATACTCCATTTCTACACTGAGCACAATACATCACAAACATTGAGTTCAGAGCGTTAGGCCAACTGTCAGCTTCATCTGAAATACTTTATACCAGTATTTCCCTCCCTAATGGTTACTACGCCTCTGCAATTCCAGCATTATTTCTTTCTAGTTAATAATCTAGGTGTCAGTGTACTGTTTGGCCATTCCATGCAGTTTTACTTCCTCCGACACCTTCTGTTCAGGCTGGAGCACTATAGGCTTTACATCATGTTCGCTACTGAACCACACATATATACAGACATAAATTATCAATTTACATTCAATTTTCATTAAAAGATATTGAATATTTCAAGCTTACCACAATTCATGGAAATAATAATAAACAGTTTCGTTGACTGGCAATGAATATAGCACAACTCCGATCTGCCGATGTCCCAGGCTTTATTTTATAAAAAAATATACACTGGTGCTCAACGTACTGTTTCTTAGTAGGTTTATTACAAGATGTGGCAATGAACAGACGCTCTGAATTGAGTATATTCGTAGCTCTACCCAATCAAACCATGTCTACACATCTTTTCAAAAAAGTACCCCTTTCTCACGTTTCCCCTGACAACACAAGATAGTATTTATAGTCCGACCAATCGTGTTTAGTCTTTCATTTGTTGCGCTCCAATCAAATAGGAGTTAACATGGTAGGCTATTTCCGTAACGTAATGTTTTTTCAAACACGTTATAAAAAAAATTTTATGAGCAGAAATGATTTCATGCTGTCAGGCACCCCCACTATTTTATTTTGGCCATAACTTGGTAATTCCTAGACTATTTGCGTAACGTTTTACATATTCTTTGTCAGCAAACCCTAAGGAACCCAAATATACGAATTTAAGGGAGCTAGGTGGCTGCGTTCAAAATGTGCATTTTCTACCACCTCCTGTTCACTTCAATCCCCATGTGGTGTCTGGGTACTGTCATGTTTTCAAACGTAAACCGGTATAATGTCATAATTCCCAATAAGCGTTTTTTCAGGATTTTAAAACCTAACTCTGGTATGGGTAGTGAATTTTATCACTGTCGATTTGAAATAAAGTTAGTGCATGTGGCCTTACACGCGTGATGGCAGCAATTGTGTATCGCGCGACGCGTGTTTAGTGTTGCAGGTGTCCCTGCTTTCTGCCTCTCCCTTCTCTCTATCCTTTAGTCCATCTGTCTTTTAGTTACACCGTGTATAAAATGGAATGAATGAAATATTAAATTTAGGTCATTGATCAGCTTGCGTATCTCAAGGTTTTTCCAAGAAATACAGTACACGTTTCATTGAAGAAAGCGTGCAGCGACACAGTAGGCTTTTACTATCAACGTGAAAGCGTTACAATTTGCCGACGAAGTAGAAAACAAGGGGGATTTCGAGTACAGTCATTGTGACAGCACTGTTCTTTACCATTCTTCTTTCCTTTTATTAAATTTATTTGTTAGGCTTTGCATTTACGTTTTAATTTATATATGGGGATTAGAATAATTCACGACATCTCCCCTCTTAAAACAGACATTATATGTCAGTCCTTTATTCTATATACACATAGAGAAATTTATTATTATTTCTGGGGTTTACGGTGATTCTCATCACACGGATGGCGGCTTAAAAAATCCGCTCCCAAATTTGTTTTTCCAGATATATACTCAATGCTAAAATTATAGGGAGCCAAAAGCAAGGACCATCGGAGTAACCTAGAGTTCTCATGCCTAGCCTGGGCTAGAAACGATAAAGGTTTGTGATCCGTTTGCAACTTAAATGCCTTCCCATACAGATAAATATTGAATTTCTTTATTGCCCATATTACTGCAAGACATTCTTTTTCGCTAGTTGAGTAGTTGATTTCAGCTTTATTCAATTTTCTGCTAGCATATGCCACTGGGCTTAATTCCCCATCCAATGCATCTGATTTCTGTAGTAGAGTTGCACCCAACCCAATATTACTGGCATCCGTCCTTACTATGAATTCTTGACTTAAGTCAGGTAATTTCAAAATAGGTTTACTTGTGAGCTTTTCCTTCAATTCTTGGTAAGCCATTTCACATTGTGGTGTCCATGTAATGCGATCTGGATGTCCTTTACGTGTCAAATCAGTTAACGGTGCACATATGGAATTAAAGTTTTTGATATACTTCTGGTAGAAACCACATAATGAGACAAAGGATCTCACGTCCTTCTTGGTTTGTGGTCTCGGGGCTTTCTTTAGTTTCTCTAAATTCTTTGGGTCAGGGGTCATGTTTCCCTGATAAACTGTGTGTCCCAAAAATTCCAATTCTTTACATCCAACGCAACATTTGGTTGGTCGGGCTGTTAAATTTGCTTCCCTAAGTCGATCAAACAGCATCTTCAGAGAGTCAATGTGTTCCTCAAATGTTTCTGTTGCTATAAGGATATCATCCATGAAATTTGTTATACATGGATTATTCAGAGGGTCCAATAATTTTCTCATCATTCTAGAGAAGACACTAGGCGCATTCTTCAATCCAAATGGCAATCTATTAAACTCATAGTGTCCTTCTGAGGTACTAAAAGCTAGATATGGTCTAACCTCAGGCTTTACTGGAATCTGATAGTATCCTTTACTCAGATCCACTTTTGAGAAATATTTAGCTTTATTTAGTCTGGCAAACAGCTGATTTGTATCCGGCAATGGATCCACCTGTCCTTCTGTAATAGCATTCAGTCTCCTGTAATCTATACAGAGTCTATGTTCTCCAGAGGGCTTCCTTAAGAGTACAACACCGGAACTATATGAGGATTCACTGTGTGAAATAATTCCTTCCTTCAACAGATAGTCTATCTCTTCCTTCAAAGCTTTCTCCTTAGCAAACGGAATCGAATATGGTTTCATACAGACAGGTGTGGGGTCTATCAGTTTCATATCATATTCCAATAGGTTTGTATGCCCTGGTCGGTCTGTTAACACCTCTGCATGATTATTTAGAACCTGTTGCACTCTCTCTTTCTGAGTTTTTGTTAAATGTGTACTGATTTTCACCTGTGCTGCTGTCTCACAGGGGTGTAATGGATATTCAAATGATGAAAGTGGTTCCTTTTTCATCTCCATGGCGATGGACAAGGTCAACAAGTGTGTCTCTTCCTGATGTTCTCTTTCCAAATATTTCTTCAGGAGATTCACATGATAGATTTTTTCTTTCCCCTTCTTATCTATCTTATAATTTGTTCTAGACACCTTCTCTAAAACTGTATATGGACCTTGCCATCCAATCTGTAACTTATTCTGACTCCCGGGGAGAAGAAGCAGTACCTTCTCTCCCACAGCCAAATCTCTGTCTTTCGCCTTCCTGTTATAATAGGCAGCATGTTTCTTCCTGGCTTGTTTCAAATTTTCATTGGCAAGTTTCCAGCCAGTTTTTAAACGAGTGGTCAGCTCATTCACATATTGGTATGAAGATGTAATGTTTTCCTCTGCCTTTTCATCAGTCCACGTTCTTAACAAAGCTACATATGGACCTTTAATTTTGTGGACCTATTTGTCCATGCACCGGTATGGTCTCTTCCACTCGAAGCGCTATAGTGATGATTTTTCTTCCCTGAATTATCATTCACAAAACGACCGCTACCAATTTTTCTTTTGGGGCTTTCTCCCCACTTAAAATTCTTGATGAGAGATTTCCTCTCTCCATCCTCTTCCTCCAGTTTGTTTAAGTCCGATTGAGGGATTTTCGGCTTATCCTGGGGTAAGACATCCTTTTGCACTCTCCGCATAGTGGCCATTGTAAAACAGTTAAGTGAAGCTTGTCCGTGAAAAGGGGCTTCCCATTTCATTTGGTCCACTTTATCAAATTTATATTTCTTTTTATGGTCAGGCCTAATTTTGCCCCTTGGCGTGTCCAGGTCCTGATCAATGTTCCCACTTGTGGGTGTTCCCTCATGTGCTATGCTACACCTTTCTACAAAATTCTCAATGTCCCATCTTGCTTTGGGCCAATAATAATTGTGAGCCACCTTTTGGATGATGGTACCTATTTTCTCATGGTCCCCATCTGGTTTCACATGTAGGCTCCTTATTAATTCTGTCCTATATCTTTTGGAAGAACCAGCTGTCCGTGACCTTTGGATCTAGCTCCAGTCTTCCTATACATCAACTTGTTTTTCATGTAAAAATCTCCCTTGCCTGGAGTTGTATGACAAGTTGACAATTTCCTGAAACAAGGCTTGAGGGTCTTGTCCCCAGCCTGTGCCTTCCTCATCTCTTCTGGAGTGGTATTCAACATAATATCCTCCTCCTGTCTTGAGGTCGACCTGACCTGAAGGGTTGCCATGTACACAGGTTTCCTTCTACAATGGTCAGTGTCATGATTGTTCATCTTACAATTTTTACACCACCTTTTTCCTTGGTTGAAAGATTTTCTTTCATCATATTTCCTTTCATCGAATTGTGGGGTTTTATTTTTATTTTCATACCGTGGCCTATCAAACTGGTGCTTACCTTTGTTTTGATCCCTAGGATCAAATTTATTAAAGTTCTGTGGTGCCCTAAAGTTATCCACTTGTTTCTTTTTATTACCTGTTACCTCTGCTTGAGCTGCTTGATACCTTTCAGCAACATTTAGCAACTCACCCAGCCTCTCTGCACCTTGTTCCATGAGAAACTTTCTCAGGTCTGGAGCCATGGACTCTCTTAATTGCTCTATAAGGACCATTTCCTTAAGATCTTGGGTTTTCCCCAGAGAAGTCCATTTCTCCAAGTATGTCTCTATTCGTGCAGAGAACTGGTGATAGGTTTCACCTGACAGTAGTTTAGCATTCCTAAATTTTTTCCTATAAAATTCTGCATTCTTTTCATATCTTAACAAAAGAGCCTGCTTTAGCATGTCATAATTTTCCTGATCACTTCTGCTCATTTTTGCAAAAACTTCATAAGCTGCCCCACGAAGTCCCTGAGATAACTTTAAGCTCCACCTTTCTCTCTCTAACCCATATGTGGTAGCTAATAGTTCATACCTATTTAGATAGCTCTCTATATCATCGTCTTTCTCAACAAAATGATCTAAATGAAAATTCATAGCTGAGGTTGAGGCTCCCTGGCTAGCAGTGGCATCAGAGGCAAAGGGACTGGCACCATTTTCAGGAGCATGGCCTTGAAACTCAAACTCCCTTAGTCGTAACTCATGTTCCCTTTGTAATCTCTTCTCCTCCTTTTCTGCTTCCCTCTCTGCAGCTAATCTCTTGTCTTCTCTTTCTGCAGTCAATCTTTTGTCTTCTCTTTCTGCCTCCAATTTCTTAGCCTCAGCCTCAATCTGCAACCTCTTAGCCTCAGCCTCAATCTGCAACCTCTTAATCTCTTTTTCAGCTTCTATTCTCTTATCTTCGGCCAATCTTTCAGATTCTAATTTTCTTTCGGCCTCTTTTTCTAATCTTCTTTCTTCCCGTTCAATATATTTGTCACATTCAGCAGTGACATAAGAAATCATAATTTGCCCGTCCATTCCTAACTCTTTCGCAGTCTGTACAGCAGCAGATCGAAATTTTGCCAGGTCGGCCATTGTCTAACAGATAAATGTCTAAACAATTTTATCTATGACTAATTAACTCAAGACAACACAGGCACTGTGAGCTCAACCTTATTTATTTTCACCCAAGGATACCTTTTAATTCTTATTATTCCCTGAAGTGAGTTACCCCCAATATTTGTAATAGGGAAAGATTCAAAATCCCGGACGAGCCCCCAATATATGTGGTAAAGTGGGATGTTATAAATATTTATAGGGGACTTATTGTACTGACTGAGATCAGCTGTGAAGGTATCTATATCTAATAAGAGTAGTGTATTATAGATAACCTTACTTACTGCCACATATGTATACCTCAGTCAGAATTATTCTGGAATAGTGTGATGACTACGTTATATGTCTAGGGTATGTGTATGATGAAGTGTAAGTCATAACAACAACAGACAGATAAACAATTTAATTTATTCCACCACACTTGACAACACTGTGACACTCACATACATATAACACTCTAAGAGGATATCTTAAAGGAGTCACTGATAACTTTTCAAATAACAATATGTATTCAGTGCTGTCATGAATGTATATGTGTCCTGATTCAAATACAAAGGGAACCAGGAATCACAATCAATTTTAATTACAAGTTATATGTACAGAATTTATTAATATGATTATTGTAGTGACATATATTATTAATGGTATCCTATGTGTGTCAGTTGTGTAGTGGTAATATGAGGTAATACTGGTTTTGTTTTGTTCAAGCTCTGTTGGTATTTGTCATCATGACTTCAATAGTTTGTTTCTATTGGAACTAGTATTGGAGATGTTCTCAGTTCCTGGTATTAAAACAATTAAATTCCCCTCTTAATTTTAGTTTATAATGTCATTTTAAGATGGGGGTACATAATGTTGAGCTCCATGGCCACACTCTCTTATCTTGCGTGATGACTGCAGTAAAAGACTCCTCTGCTCGATTACTTAAATGAGTTCTGGAGCCACCCCACTGGTTGCTATATGGACCAAGGAGTATGCTGTCCACCTCTGGCTTCAGCAAAGCTCTGACCAGGTGCTGCTCAATAACTTTAAGACCACGGTCCCTGAAACAAGAAGGTTGTACCTTCTACGTCAGAACTAATTTATACTCCATTTCTACACTGAGCACAATACATCACAAACATTGAGTTCAGAGCGTTAGGCCAACTGTCAGCTTCATCTGAAATACTTTATACCAGTATTTCCCTCCCTAATGGTTACTACGCCTCTGCAATTCCAGCATTATTTCTTTCTAGTTAATAATCTAGGTGTCAGTGTACTGTTTGGCCATTCCATGCAGTTTTACTTTCCTCCGACACCTTCTGTTCAGGCTGGAGCACTATAGGCTTTACATCATGTTCGCTACTGAACCACACATATATACAGACATAAATTATCAATTTACATTCAATTTTCATTAAAAGATATTGAATATTTCAAGCTTACCACAATTCATGGAAATAATAATAAACAGTTTCGTTGACTGGCAATGAATATAGCACAACTCCGATCTGCCGATGTCCCAGGCTTTATTTTATAAAAAATATACACTGGTGCTCAACGTACTGTTTCTTAGTAGGTTTATTACAAGATGTGGCAATGAACAGACGCTCTGAATTGAGTATATTCGTAGCTCTACCCAATCAAACCATGTCTACACATCTTTTCAAAAAAAGTACCCCTTTCTCACGTTTCCCCTGACAACACAAGATAGTATTTATAGTCCGACCAATCGTGTTTAGTCTTTCATTTGTTGCGCTCCAATCAAATATGAGTTAACATGGTAGGCTATTTCCGTAACGTAAGGTTTTTTCAAACACGTTATAAAAAACATTTTATGAGCAGAAATGATTTCATGCTGTCAGGCACCCCCACTATTTTATTTTGGCCATAACTTGGTAATTCCTAGACTATTTGCGTAACGTTTTACATATTCTTTGTCAGCAAACCCTAAGGAACCCAAATATACGAATTTAAGGGAGCTAGGTTGCTGCGTTCAAAATGTGCATTTTCTACTACCTCCTGTTCACTTCAATCCCCATGTGGTGTCTGGGTACTGTCATGTTTTCAAACGTAAACCGGTATAATGTCATAATTCCCAATAAGCGTTTTTCAGGATTTTAAAACCTAACTCTGGTATGGGTAGTGAATTTTATCACTGTCGATTTGAAATAAAGTTAGTGCATGTGGCCTTACACGCGTGATGGCAGCAATTGTGTATCGCGCGACGCGTGTTTAGTGTTGCAGGTGTCCCTGCTTTCTGCCTCTCCCTTCTCTCTATCCTTTAGTCCATCTGTCTTTTAGTTACACCGTGTATAAAATGGAATGAATGAAATATTAAATTTAGGTCATTGATCAGCTTGCGTATCTCAAGGTTTTTCCAAGAAATACAGTACACGTTTCATTGAAGAAAGCGTGCAGCGACACAGTAGGCTTTTACTATCAACGTGAAAGCGTTACAATTTGCCGGCGAAGTAGAAAACAAGGGGGATTTCGAGTACAGGCATTGTGACAGCACTGTTCTTTACCATTCTTCTTTCCTTTTATTAAATTTATTTGTTAGGCTTTGCATTTACGTTTTAATTTATATATGGGGATTAGAATAATTCACGACAATGAATCACGACTACATATGCAATGTTATGAATCTACATATCACTACCGATTCGTGAAGATATCCAGTCTGGCCAGTACCCTCGGGAGATTAGACAACAGACCTTTTGTTCATATGACAGCTATTAACTGTTGATCAACACTACAGAGATATACTCAAACAGTGAAGGAATATACATAGATATCTCGTCAGTGTTCTCCGTACGACAACATTATTCATCAGAACGTCCTCAGCTTAGAGATACCCCACTCGACATAACGTATAACAACTTGGGACATTGTATGCATACATGTGAATCGTCATATCAATGCGAAGCATTTAGAGACACATGGACTTTGTAGAGTACTCACCATTTTGGTAACACGTATCATATCACATCATCATCATTTCACTTTACACCAGTTCATTCTTAATTAACTATTACTTAATTAACTGCAATTTTATTATCTCATCTGTGTGTTTTGTGTGAATCGTCTTTCACCATCATCACGATCTAACCACTACTAACCCTATATGTGTGGATATTTCATTAATAAACCCAACGATCGTTTGATCATTATCTAGTTTGTTAATGTATCACTCGTGCTGTCGGTGTTACATATTCACCTATAGGAACCTCTCTCTACTCAGATGAGGTTGGGGGCTTTTTCTTTACGGGATCTAAGGGCAGAAGCTAAGGTCGTGGGGAAACAGAACTCTTTCCATAATTAATTAGAAAACACTGTCTAGTGGAAAGCATTCGCATTCCTGTCTTCTTGACCCTATCTCGAATAGGTCTTTTTTCTTTCTTAATGAGCCAATTTCTAGAGACCTTATATCTAATATCTCATAGACTATTCCTGGCAAAAACTACTGTTGTAGTTGCCCCAGTACTCACCATACGACAATAATGCAGATAGAGTCTGATTACTTATTCATCTCCACTGATCTAAAAGTGATCACAATATAATTTGAATATGTTTCCATTTATGTTTACACTGATTTCAAAAGTATGAAACTTCCATTAACTTTTTACACATAGACATTTACACTGAAAACTTGAAAACTTACATTAATTTTAAAGTGAACATGTTAATATAGACATTTACACGGCTTTGAAAAATAAGTATTATACTTAGAATGTACATCATTTCTTTCATCTTTCCCTCCCTGCTCCACATGGAACCTGAAACTACTTTATGCTTTTAGTTCTCTTTAAGAAACTAGCAATAAAGCAATCACCAACCCATGCAGTGGTGGTTCAGGAATCATCATTTATACGCTGAGGTTGCCAGCCTCAAATGACTTTGACATTCACTAGCGACTTTCACATATTAAAATTCACATGGTAATATATATATATATATATATATATATATATATATATATATATATATATATATATATATATATATATATATATATATATATATATATAGCTTGTCAAGACCGCACTCCACCTCCACGTGGTGGTCCTGGAAACAGTCTGCCGCAGTGCAGTCTGGCTGAGCGAGTGTGGATCGCAATGGGAAGGCAAACCCGGTCCTAAAAAATGCCGTGCAGAAGTCGGATGTGTCGACCGAAAGGTGCAGATATCACAGCTTAGGCGTAAACAGACACAACGCAACCACCGTCCTTTTCAGGATGAACGAGGAAGAAGAAGAAGAATATATATATATATATAAGTTAGTTCACATGTTAGTAATAAAATATAGAATGTAATTCACAGCTTACGCCAATCTTGGCTCACAGACATTTTGCTCAGATGAATAAAGAGGTGCAAACAACATAACGTTAGTAAGAGACAAGCAAGGAAATCTCATCACCACAGCACAGGGGCAGGAAACAAGATGGGCAGAGCACTTCAGAGAAACACTGAATAAGGAACCACCAGAGACTCAGCTGAATGTTCCTGAGGCTGAAAATGACTTAGATGTAAATACAGACATTCCACGAAAAGAAGAAATCATCACAGCTATCAAAGGGCTAAAAAATGGAAAAGCGCCTGGTCAAGACAATCTAAATACTGAGCTATTCAAGATAGACCCTGAACTAGCAGCAGAACTATTAGAACTGCTATTTGCACAAGTCTGGGAAACTGAGACAAAACTAACAGAGTGGAGTAAAGGAATAGTTGTGAAATTGCCCAAGAAGGGTGACCTTGCAGACTGCAACAACTGGAGAGGAATTACCCTCCTCTCAGTTCCCAGCTAAATACTAGGCAGGATAATCATCCAGAGAATTTCAAAAGCAGTTGACTATAAACTAAGGAAAGAACGAGCGGGTTTCAGAAAGAACGGAAGATGTGTAGATCATATATTTACCCTCAGGAACATTATAGAACAGTGCTTAGAGTGGCAGAGACAGCTGTACATTAACTTTGTTGATTTTGAAAAGGCTTTCGACAGCATACACAGGGACAGCCTATGGAAAATTCTGAGGGCTTATGGAATTTCCAGCCGCATTGTTTCCATCATAAAAAGCCTCTATTCTGACTTTACGTGCAGTGTTGGAGCGAGTAATGTAACTTTCGAAGTGAAAACAGGAGTACGACAGGGATGCCCCTTATCAACAACATTATTTTTGACAGTCATAGATTGGATGATGTGCCAGACAACGGAGGGCAGTCCAAGAGGAATTAGATGGACAACGTTTTCTACACTGGAAGACCTGGAATATGCAGATGACATTGCACTACTCGCGCATTCACATCAACACATTCAAGACAAAACTGATAGACTGAATAAGTATGGCCAGCAGGTTGGCCTGAACATCAATTTGAAGAAGACAGAGGTCATGACACTAAATGTGGGCAATTCTGAGCCAATAACAGTAAGGAACCAGAAGTTAGAGCAGACAGACACATTTACTTACCAAGGATACATAGTAACACCTGACGGCGGAACAAGCAAGGACATTAACAACAGAATGAATAAAGCGAGAACAGCCTTTGCTGTTCTCAACAACATTTGGAAGTCTTCCCAGTACAGCACAAACACCAAATTAAGACTGTATGAGAGTTGTGTACTTTCTGTGCTTCTCTATAGTGCGGAATGTTAGAGAGTAAGAGAGAAGGAAATGTCGAAACTGTCCTCCTTCCACACAATATGCCTAAGGAAAATTCTCCGAATCTTTTGGCCAAACACCATCAGCAGCCAAGAACTACTTATTCGGAGTAACCAGGAGGACATGCACACCATCACAGCTGGCAGACGCTGGAGTTGGGTTGGCCACGTCCTCAGAAAGGACCCTGATACCATCACAAGAACAGCTATGCTATGGACCCTCGAGGGAAAGCGAAAGAGATGCCGACCAAAAACAACTTGGCGGAGAACTGTGGAAGCTCAAATGCAAAGAATGAACCACAGTTGGGATAATGTACGAAGGATGGCCGCCGACCGAGCAAAGTGGAATCAATTTGTTGCTGCCCTACAAGACGCCACCAGGCGTGATGGCCCCTGACTGTTTTGACGGTTGGTGGTTGTGGATCAAAGAAGAAGAAGAAGAAAAGAGACTTGAATCGGCCACTTACACGCGTCTGGGGTGTCGTTAATTTAATGTTCCCTCTGTGACTTCGTGTGTGGCCCTTCAGTTTTCCCATTCCCGGTGACTTTATTTAATATTCTCCAATAAAAGGTGTCCGGTATGTTAAGAAGGAATTCTGAATTCTATTTCTTCTGCCTAGCAATGTCTGGTATCTTGGCGAGCGATTTATCAAGTGAAACAGCTTGAGAAAATGGTCAGACTATATTCACTGCCTTCCCATGCATGTTTTATGCGCTCCTCAAAGAATGAGCCAATCTGATTTGAATAGTTTGCACGACTCATCTAGTGCAAAATGTCAAACATTACTTTTCTGAAAATGGGTTGTAAAGATCCCCTTGTCCTTGGGTACAAACTTACGAACATGTCGATCATCTCATATAACAACGTGTTCCCAAATGTAACAATCATCACTATATCAGAAAGTAATCTCTTATCTGTGTCTGTCCATCACCTGTCTCCCCGTATTCCAAGATTTGGTGATGAGCGTTCCCGTGTCTTATCACTGATTAAGCACTGCGCTGAGGCGATTTACGTGTCAGTCTGTGTACTGATATTGGCTGCGCCCACGATAGCCAACATGGTTAGGTCGCTGCCACTCATTGCAACGTAGGGAGAAAAGGATAACAACCAGACATGTCTACTTATCCCTGAGAAGGGTTAAAACGGAAAATACATAATGTCTGCTACACATCGCATAAAAAGAAAGACAGAAAGTGCGACACTTGAAAGCATACAATAAAACCAGTACTACAAATGTACCGATCTTACCGGAGTGTAACAAACATCAACGGGGGGGGGGGGGGGGGGGGGGGGGGGGGGGGGGACTTTCTGTCACACTTGATTACGTTTTTTGTTTTTTGCTAAAGTTTTTATTGCCTTTCATGTCTCCTTACTATTTGATTTGTTCTGAACCATATTTCTAACGTGATTTTTCTTTTCTTTGCGAATTAAATATTGAACTTTGTTCCTTTGTACCCTGTATGTGTTGAGATCCTTAATTTTGGGCGCTAGATCTCTCTGCCTTCTTGCGTGATCCAAGGAGATTTTATTTGTCGCTTGACGCGAATTTGCTTAGCTGGTACGTGCTTGTGAAACACACTATATAAAATCTTCATATAAAGTCCTCATGTCGACTGCCATCGGTTCAAGATCTTTGTATGTCGTCTGCATCATTTCTCTCTCTAGTTCTGTTGCCAATGTCCGTTTTGTTCAACATCTTATTTTGTTTAACCTGGGGTTCTAGAACAAGGACTGCCTTGTGCTGCTATCTCAAAGTTTCCTCCGTGTTCTTGCTTCACAATTTCTTCTAGTTCAAGTTCGCTGTTAGGTAATAAAACCGTGTTATCTGCATATCTAAGGCAGGCTAATGATCTTCCGCTCACATTTAGAGGTAACATTTCTGTTCAAATGCTTGTCTCACTCATCTTGTTATATCAATATAAGGTGTGGCATTCTTGTCAGATCTGACTTTGCAGTTTGTCCCAGTTTAGGTTACTATATATTCGTATATCTTATTTTTTATCAAGATTTATTTGTTAATGTTAACCTAGTTTATCACGATGAGCTAATCAAAGACCTTCTTATAGTCAATAAAGTACTTATAAATACTTGTCTGACCTCTATATAGCTCTCTTCTATTTCTCCTCTATTCACAAAATTGATTCCCTTTTTCTTCTGTTCTATCAGGAACCTGAACTGTGTTCATCACGAACTACCTTGTCTATTTTACTTGTTATCTCTCTTGTGTGTTTTGAGCAGAATTATATGTTTATGTCAATCAAAGTAAACGTGATGGTAGTTCTATAGCAGAATTATACGTTTATGTCAATCAAAGTAAACGTGATGGTAGTTCTATAGCAGAATTATACGTTTATGTCAATTAAAGTAAACGTGATGGTAGTTCTATAGCAGAATTATACGTTTATGTCAATCAAAGTAAACGTGATAGTAGTTCTATAGCAGAATTATACGTTTATATCAATCAAAGTAAACGTGATGGAAGTTCTATAGCAGACACTGCCGTGGATGAGTGAAATGTTAGAGACTTCACCAGAATGGGTTTAGCCTTCTTGAGCTTGTGTGACCAGTTTCCTTCTTCGCTCTCTTTGCTTTCTTAACTCAAGATCAGTTGTGTAAAGTGGAACATTGCGACACCAGGTTTTGGTCCCAGAACCCAGAATCTGGTCCGCGAGAGGATGGCGCTCAAACCGCTGAGCCACCTGGACGCGTCAATGTATATATAAAAAGACAAAATTGTATTGAATCAATTTTACAAATTAACGGTACACATTAAACACGGGACCTTTAGGTTTCACTTTTCGCCATCCACATTGACAAACAGGCAACAATGACATGATGATAGACCACAGGTTTTCAAACTTTTTTGGTCCGCGGCTCCCTTGACCTGTGCATAAATCCCCGCGGCTCCTCTCTATACTATATAAGCAATTGTACCCAAAAAGATATTAATGACTTCTGAATGTGCATATTTTACATATGATACCAATTGTGGGGGTTAAATAAGTTAAGTTTCGGACACAACATAAATAAGACAGTATTTATTTTGTAAATGCAAAACTAAATTAATTTAATCAACTTACCGTTTTATGACACCTTATACTAGTCACAAAGTCAATGAGAAAGATGAGCTTGCTTCTTCATCATCAGTTCTTCAAATCTGGGCACAAATTTGGAAACTGCGATTCGGTTCACCAAACTGCCATGAACTGATTCCAAATGTCATCTCATTTTATTGGGAAGCATACTTTCACTGGCCAGAACTTTAAAACAAATGACACACTGTGTGCGTTCTTCATTTCCCCACAGTAGTGCACGTAAACCCGTAGTGCAGGTAACTGTCGTCATACTTCCGATGTTTTCGTCTACGTTCGTCTTTAGAACTGCACGACGCCTCAGAAATATCTCGTTTTGCACACTTAATTAAAAATGTATCCATACTGTCTGAAAACAGAGACAATTACACAACACAATTTAAAACAAACTGCGTTAGACAAAACTACGTCCAAAATACAACACAGCAAGACCAGACTGATTTTAATTATTGTGACACGTGGTTCGACTCGACTGCCATCTACCAAAACAGTAGTAATAATAAATCAGCCTGCTAGAGGTCACTAGCGCACAGCTCATCAACAGAGTCGGCTTGGACGATCGCTGTTGGGTCATCTCATCTCTTAACACCAGCATCCGCCATGATGACATAGTGATCAGTTGTTCGTAACATAAACCTGCTCTGGAGTTTTATGGTGCATTTGTCAATAACTTCTAGTACCTAATGACACGTATTGGTACATGTAATAATACCTCGGCGCAAACATGTCGTCCTACGAAGATCTATATGTATTGATGGACCTTGGCTCATAATATCGAGCCCAACACTTTTCCCAAGCCACAGCGACGCCCTTAGCTGAGGGCCGCGACGCCCCTGGGAGCCGCGACTTACGGCTTGAAAACCTCTGTTACAGACAGTTTAAAGAAAATTATTATAGACACTGCAAACATTAAACAGCATGAGAAAACAACACATGTGATGATTGAAAAAAAACCCAATAATAAAGCAAGTACAAGACAAAACTATAAAAAAAATAAATATCAATTCAAGAAATTCAACAATCAACGAAAATCAAAATCAGAAAATTAAATAACAAAAACAAGAAGTCCTGCTGTGATAATCCGTGCTGTAAGAACCAGAGAGTCCATTATCTCTATCACAGAAGCGTCAATAAGCATGAATGAAAGTGACGTCATACAAATAAAAAAGTAAACAAATAGGAGACGAAACGAAACATAAACTACATAAAAGAAAGATCGTAAAAAAAAAGCAACAGATGAAATAAAAAAATCCTGACATAGAGGATAAGCCAGTGAATAACAGAGTCATGCAAAATGATGTTGAACATTTTGCTCATCAGTAGAAAGGTAACCCACTTTGAAAATGAGACCATTTTCTACAGAAAAGCGAGTAAGGTCATCACCACAGCAGGAACGAATACCTGGATATCACAGTAACTGGACTTCTCTGTACTATTAAAATGAAGAGCTACAGGTTTAGGTTCTCTATGATAAATGTCATTTAAGTGCTCTGGGAATCTATCTGCCATACGTCTGCCCGTTTCACCAATATAAGTAATCTTGCATGTTTTACAGATAATGGTATAAATATGATTCCTAGATCCACATGTAAATCACTCTCTAATAGTAAAATTAGCCTTTGGAAATGAAACAGTCTGAGTCTGAAGCACATGCGCGTACGACATCTAGAGTGGTGGCAATAATGAGTATCAAAATATGGAGGGCTAGTTGTCATCAAGCGGCTGTGTACCAGAATCTCCAAAAATTCTTATCCCTACAGTATGCCACCAGAGGGGAATCACGGAACAACTCAATGGTAACAGGATTGGAGTTGAGAATAGGCAAATGACGAAATAGATTTCTTATCACCGCCAAACACTGACGATGGAAAGTTAGAAAAAGCTTGAGTCTTTCAGATTTGGCAGATGTTTGGTAGTGAGTGCCATTTGACGAGTGACCTTTGTGATGCGATTAAGAGCATCAGATAGTTCTTTTTTGAGTGCATTGTTAATTTCCCCGCGTTACGAAGAACATTCATAACCCTCCACTCCCAAAGGAGCATAGGCCTTCAACAAACACATGCCAAGTCCTCCTGTCATGTGCCATCATCTCAAGTTCTTTCCACATTCTCCTCATCATTTTCACCTCTGTTTCCAGCTCTCTTCTCCATGTGCTTCTTGGTCTACCTCTGCCTCTCTTGCCCTGGGGGTTCCAGAACAAGGACTGTCTTGTAATGCTATCAACAGGTCTCCTCAGTGTGTGTCCAATCCATCGCCATCGTCTTCTTCTCATCTCTTGTTCCACTGGCACTTGTCTAGTTCTTGTCATCAGTTCCACGTTGGTAACCTTTGTCTATATTACTGCCAAAATGTGTGCACGATTCTACATCTTGTATTGATGTTTCTTCAAGTTCAACCATGTTATCATTACCTGCATTTATTCTCATTATTTTGTCTTTTCTCTGTGTATTTTCAAACCCAATTGCTGTGACCTCTCATCGAGTGTTTTCAGTTTGTCCTGCATCTGATTACGGTTATGGGACAGAAGAGCCAAGTCACCAGCAAAATCCAGATTATCCAACTGCTTAGTCCGAGTCCACTGGATTCCATTTCTGTTGTGTGTTCTCGTTGATCTCATAACCCGGTCTATTGTTAATAAGAAAAGAAATAGAGACAAGAGGCATCCCTGTCTCACTCCTGTTCTTATCCCAAACGGTCCTGTAAGCTGTCCTTCATGAAGAACTCTGCATGTCATGTCTTCATATGTTTTCTTTATTAAATTAATGATCTTCAGGGGAACTCCATAATGCCTCATCAATTTCCAAAGTGATTCTCTGTCTACACTGTCAAATGCCTTTTCGTAGTCCACAAATCCGATGTATAGTGGTGAATTCCATTCCAGACTTTGTTCAACTATTATTCTCAAAGTGGCTATCTGGTCTGTACATGATCTGTTTTGTCAAAAACCTGCTTGTTCATCTCTCAGTTTCTTTTCTATGAACTCTTTTAATCTCTCAAGGATAATCCTGTTTAATACTTTTCCTGGCACTGATAGTAACATTATTCCTCTATAATTTGTGCACTCTTGTAAATTTCCCTTCTTAGGCAACTTAACCAGATATCCTTCCTTCCATTCTGCTGGTATCTCTTCCTTTTCCCAGACTTTACCAAGTAATTTATATAACATCTCTGTAGCCGTGTCGATATCTGTTTTGATGGCCTCTGCTGGAATGCCATCAGGTCCAGCCACTTTTCCATCTCTAAGAAGCTTTATGGCTTTCTCTATTTCTTTCTTCGTTGGTCTTTCACCGTTAATTTGTAGCTCTTCTTCTGCTGGCTGGATGTCTGGGGGGGGGGGGGGGGGGGGGGGGGGGGGGGGGAGAAAGGGGGGGAAGGAGGGGGGGGTTTGTGGAGCTGGTCTATTGAGAAGGTCCTCGAAATATTCTGTCTACCTCTTCATTTGCTCTTGTATATTGCTGAGCAGTTTTCCATTCTTGTCTTTTATGAGGCAACTTGTTTGCTTGCATTTCCCTGCTAGCTTCTTTGTGCTGCTATAAAGTTCTCCCATATTTCCTTTGGCTGCAGCATCTTCTGCCTTTCTTGCCAACTCCTCAATATACTTCCTCTTGTCTCTTTTGATACTTCTTTTTACTTCTGTGTTTGCTTCTGTGTACACTTCTTGAGCCTTGGCTTTAGAACTTCTGGTTTTGCTTGTGTTTAAATCTGCTTTCTTGTTTTTTCTGTCTTTTATCTTATTGATGGTTTCTGTTGTTATCCATGCTTTTTGTTGTCGTTTCCTTTTCCCCAGTATTTCTTCACATGTCTCATTCCATACAGTTTTGACCTGCTGCCAATAATGTTCTGTATTCTCTACATCTTCCAGCTGTTGGAGCACTTGGAATTTGTTGGATACTGTGACCGCAAATTTGTCTCTTGTTTCTTGATTTCTTAGATGTCCTACATTAAGATGTTGTCTATAATTTTGCATTGGTGCATATCTCTTGAGTTTCATTTTTACTTTGGCTATCAGAAGGTGGTGTTCTGATGCCACGTCTGCTCCTCTATATACCTTTACATCCTGCAATGATGATCTAAACTTCTTGTTTATGCATATATTATCAATCTGATTTTCTGTTCTATGGTCTGGTGATATCCATGTTGCCTTCTGTATTCTCTTATGTGGAAACATGCATCCTCCCATAGCCAGTTGATTTTAAGCACAGAAGTTTGAGAATAGTTCCACATTTTCATTCATTATTCCTAGCCCATGTTTTCCCATGACTTCTTCAAATCAGGTGTTGACTGTACCTATCTTTGCATTCATGTCACCCATCAAAATTGTGATGTCTCTTCTTTTTACTTTATCCATAATTTCCTGCAGTCTAGTATAAAATGCTTCTTTCACAGACTCTTCTGTGTCATTAGTTGGTGCATAACATTGGATGACATTTACTTGAATTTTCTTTTTAGCTGTTTTAAAAGTAGCTGTTATTATTCTGGGTCCAACGGCTTCCCATTCAATGAGTGCTTTCTGTGCTTCTTTAGATAACATAAGAGCTACTCCTTCACTGTGGTGTGAACTTTCGTTTTCATGTCCTGTGAACACCACCAATTCATCTGTGATGAGTTTCTTCCTGTCTACCCCCTTCCACTTTGTTTCACACAGTCCCAGAACCTCGATTTTATATTCCCTCATTTCTGCTGCTACTTGTGTCACTTTCTCTTGTTCGTTTAATGTCCGAACATTCCAGGTGCCAAATCTGGAAGTTCTCCTAGAAGAAAGAAGGTTAGTCAGTAACAAAGACTCCATTCGGCTTTCTCTGGCTAAATTATTTGCTTGTGTCCTGTATAGGTAGCGAATGTCTATTTTAGAAAAGGAAAACATTTGTGTACGAAGAGAAAGGGATAAATACAGACAACAGGAAATGAATCATCCTGGGCCCTATTCGTAACACAGAAGTAAGACTGTAGAATAAAGACAAAATTCAGTGTTTCTAATTTCAGCCATTTGCTTTTGACGTTCATCCTTACAACTTTTAAATACTTATAATGTAAATAGGCTTACGTCCCTAGAATTAGCCGTGCGTGAAATCTGTTGCGGCCGCTTAAACTAGGAATTAGTTACTGGTTGTCTAAATCATTGCATTACGCCATGCACAGGGATGAATTGGCATAATATATTAATAGAATACTGTATATTATATCGGGACCTCGGGGCAAAAATTGGTTATTAGCCACTGATTTTCGATTCCCCCATGCAGAGGTTAAAGGAGCGTGATCCGCCCTACTGCTGTCCATGACCCGCGACTAAACTTACCGGATCCATTCTCCTTCCTCCGCCTAAAACACACTCTACAATGTTTGGATATTGTCATGTAAAGGAAACGCAACAAATAAAGCTCGTCTGATACTGTAACATGATCACTACACAGTGTAACCACTTTACAGTTAATGGTTACAAAAAAAAGCCACCTTCTAGAAGTACATTTATGAACAAACGAAAACAGTTGTTTAATGTTCTGTAATATATTGGCTTTCTATTTCTTGCTCGTTTTCCCGTTAAAAGTAATTAAAGTCATAATAACAATAATAAAATATTAATAGTACAATAACAGTGCATTTTATTATTATTTACATTTCTTGTCTTCGACGTGTTATATGTTTGTCAATGTCTCTACAATTGTAGGATGATTTGTCTTGCAGATTCCTGTTGCTTTATTCTGTGTCAGAGAATGACGAATCTCCAATTTCCACTGTTTGCCTTACAGGCATTCATTTGTTGTTATATGTTTGTTTTGTATAAAATTTTTGCGACCTGGATTGCTCCTTTCATATAAACTTGTCATGCGTGTTTTTGTTGACCCGGAAAATGTTTGAGCTCACTGGAGGCGTAAATACTTTCTATTTTGCGGCAATAGCTACAGTTTATTTGTTTACCTTGAATAATCTAGTTTTTTTATTTTTTTTTTTATCTGCGCTGCTGTCATTTTCTCTGCCGTTCGTATTGTCTTAAATGTGGTTTTTATGCGATTCCATGCGATGTGGAATGTGTGATATCTGTTATCTTGAATGTGACGTGTGTGTGTGTGTGTATGTGTGATCCACTATGGAAAATTTACACACATGTAATGTTACTATGTCTGTCCTGTAAGTCAGATCCTAGTTTACGTGTCATTTCAATCCATGGAGGCATATCTGGAGTCATCCTTATATGACCACCAGCTATGTACAATGCCAGAATATACATACGTTGAAGTAAATTTATGTCGGTGAGGCTAATTACATCCTCAATGACTCTTGAAATCATCCACACATGCCCAGGAATTATCTCTGAGATGAAACTTGTTGAGAACCTAGCATTGTGTCAACTGAAAACCAAAGTTGATATACCAGAGAATACCACGCAGTGCACATAACATAACCAATTTGAGACACGCTAATGATTCACTCTATGAAGGAAAGTATTCTAAAGCGTCTTTTTTATACTTAGGTTCTTGTCGCTGACTGACAAAGTCCTCAGTGACTATCACGCCTAGTGGCGTCTTGTAGAGCAACAACAAAATGTGTTCACTTTGATCGGTCGGGGAGCCGCGGTAGCATAGTGGATAGTGCACTGGCTTCCTAGCTCAGTGGTCTATGGTTCGATCCCCAGATGAGGTGGGATTTTTTTAGGCCGCAAACGACTCCTGGGTCGACCCAGCCCCAGCTGGGTACCAGAGCAACTCTGGGAAGGTTAAGGCGGCCGGCTTGATGCTGACCACATCACCCCTAGTGTGCCGATGGTCAAGAAAATATGGGCCTAACATCATATTCCCAATATGCCTCAATGGGCGTGTAACGGGATCCTTATCCTTATCCCTTAGTCGGTCGACAGCCACTCCTCATGTGGTGCCCCAGCTCTGGATCATGCTTATCATCTCCACCTCCACTGTTCTCCACCAAGTGGTTTTTGGTTGTCCTTACTGTCGCTTTCCTTTTCTATGTAAAAAATTATAATCGTTACGGAAACATCCAAACATGAACAAGCTTTGATGCGGGCTGGACTTTCGGAGTCTGAGCTTCGTATTATTATATAGGTACAGGGATTAAATTGAAACAATATTAACAGAAAATACAAATACAGGCCCTTAAACAGGAAAGCAAAAAAAAAAAATATTTAATTATCTAAAAAAATGACTTCTTTACACTGGTTGTTAAACTAACTTGAAAGGCAGATTTAGCATGACTACAAACTGAACGCATCGGAAGAAAAAGGTTGATCAATACTTAAATGTAAGGTGTAGAACAAGTCAAGCAAAAGCAGCGCCCATTTACATTAAACGTATTTTATGCAACATATCTTTTTCAGTGGAAGCAGGCGAGAGTTCTTCATCTTTATATGTGCTATCATTTGGAAGTGAGTCATGGACAGTCAGTAAACAAAGTATAAATTCCCTGGAGGTCACAAACAAGAGAATATTAATAATACCATGGGCAGCGCAAAAGACTAATGAGGACGTCCTGACAGAAACGTCTGCGGAAAGAAGTTTTTATTAGAAGTAAACAGTTTATGTACTTGACAAACAGGATTCCGTTGTGCCAACAGAAAACTCTGATATCAGAATAGTACGATTAAGAAAGAAGTATAACATGTTTGCTTGAAAATAAGTCGACAATAGAGGTGGGGACAGGAAAGTTATGAAGATACATAATCACCTTCGCCTGCTGTCATGATGATTGAAGAAGAAAATAAAGATATTCATGAAAGTTCTACTTTATTCAAACGATCTTTATTCTCCTAAATGTGTCTTCTGTTTTCTTCCAATGCCATATGAACACGCCACGAAAAAAGCCAGCGCTAACAGGAACCTTATTACTCACCTTCCAAGAACGCAGTAAACTTTCTTTGGACTTGTTATGGTAAGACGGAAGTTGGAATAAATTGTGACAACAAGAAAAATTGAAAGTACAAGACAGGACAACATGAAAGACTCAAGGTACAAGACAGGACAACAAGAAAGACTGAAGGTACAACAGAGGACGACAAAGGGAGAAGACACACTGGACAGTTTGACGTCTGGACACAAAAAGAAGTCAACGATGGAACTGATAACCAATACTGGGGACACGGAGCTGTGGAGGAACATGATCGTCTAATCCGCCAGTCATGATACTTGAATAAGACATAATTGTTGGACTGTGCTGGTACTGATTCTTACTTACTTACTTAGTCGTTCCCCTTCAACCGTGAGGTGAAGAGGTTTGGAAGAGAGAGCGCCAGACTATCCTATCGGCTATCTTCCTCCTGGCCTGGTTCCATTCTAGTCCTCGGTCCTTCAAAGATTGTCTAATGTTGTCGTCCTAGTGGTCTCTGGGTCATCCTGGAGGTCTGGATCCCTCGCTCTTAGTTTCCCATGTTTGTCATGGTAGCCGATCTTCTCCAATTCTGCAGACATTGCCAAACCATCTTAGTTGGGATGTTCTACTTGGGTCTGAAGGGGTGAGATTTTAAACCTTGACATATCGTCTGGTTGCGGACCATGTCTCTTCTTGTTACTTCAACCACCTTCCTCATATACCTCATTTCTGAGGTTTGGATCTCGCTTTTCTGGGTTGTAGTCATTGCCCATGACTCGCATCCATACGTCAATACTGGAACATATGTGGAGCGGTATACAGCTGTGATAGGGTGGGCGAGATGATGATGATGATGATGTGATATTTGATCACTCTCTTGCACACTCGCAACCTACCCGATTCAACAATAAAACTCTGATCCTTAAGACAGGGGCTGTATTTATTCATACAACCCTGTCAGTGACAACAAGCACATGAAGCAAACATTAGACAACTAAAAGAAAGCGAACAAAACCAAACACCCAACCAGTGCTCACTTGCTAATCCTGAAACGCAAACAAAACACGGGCTAGTTAAAATCATAACAGTTAAATAATCAGAAACACCATGCTCTCACCTGTCAAACTGTCCTTCCTCCACTCTCATTCATGTCTTCCAATGAGACTAGTGTAATGTTGTGCATGAGGCTGGCAATCTCACCATGTAACACAGATTGCTACCGAAACCACTACTGCAAGAGCACACACTCAACTATCCCACACACACACTCATGCATGTCGTCCAATGAGACAAGTATGGTGTTGTGCATGAGTCTGGCAATCTCACCATGTAACACAGATTGCTACCAAAACCACTACTGCACGAGCATATGAATACTTCATGCGGAGGCAAACCACACTTGTGGCCCCATGCTCCATAAGGAGCGAGAAAAGAAATATACATCTGCAAGTGAGCCCACGTGCTCTCACAAACCATTCTACACATAATCATAATTAAATAATAATTGGGAGCCGCGCTAGCGTAGTGGTTATAACACCGCTCTGGCGACCGGGTGATACAGGATCAAACCCGGGCGACGGCATTTGATAATTTTTCGTCGACCGGGATTTGGACTGGATTAACTCGAGACCTGGCGAGGACATTTGAAGAGTGTCGTCGACCAGGGACTGGCGGCTCCTGAGCCGACCCAGCTGCAATGGGTACCTCCGAAATCGGCGAGTATTTGCCTGAATGGCGAGGGACACCTGTCTCTGTACAAGAAATAAAGGGATACTCACGTAAAATCAATGTCAGGTTAGACATAAAAATAATAACCTGAGATTTCGCCTCGAGTATTAGCGGGCGTACGCAAAAATAATAATAATAATAATAATAATAATAAAATGGACATAAAATAATCTTCAACTATATGTACAACAAATACTCTCAATAATGAGAATAAACCACCACCCCGCAACTGATCCATTTCAATATTCATCCCTGCACTCTGAAGCATGTCGTATCTGCTGACTGACGAGATTGAGAACTCATCATATAAAACACATTGTTACAGAAACAAACCACTGTCATAGCATATAAATGCTTCATGCAAGCTTCTGTTGGATTCAGCCGCACTGGTGTCACCCTGCTCCGCAAGGAGCAAACAGGAACGTTTATGTCTCAGATGTTCTTTACGCACAAAGGAGTGGCATTGCGCTCACCGGAAATCTAAATGACTATCAAAGTAAACCACTAAAGATAAACAGTAGGATTATGATCAATAATCGTGACATACACTTAATTACTCTTACATTAAAGAATAAAATAAAATTACTCTTGACTTAACTAGAACTAAATTCATCACCTAAAGGAGATTTAACACGAAAACTATATCTTCCATTACTGGAGGAAATTACCTTAACCTGCCTTGGCCCACATGTCAATTGACACAGTATAAAATAGCGTAACATTACAGGCTTGATAACTAAGAGTGTTAATGCAGACTCCTTGGCGCCTTCCTTATTCTTAGCATGATGATGTTCCGCCTTTATACACATTGCATGATGCTTTTCATGAACACGTGGCTGCCATCTTGATAACAGTTAATATTATCTAAATTCAAGTAATAGATCGCTTCTCTGCCTGGTTTCATGTATGAAATACTTTCATTCTATATTTGCCTTTCTTGCCCGGTCTGATGAATGAAATAATTGCTACTAAACTCTCTCAGCCTCAACCTGGACTTAACACTATTGAAATATATCCTCACATTATTTTCACTCATCTATCATTTCAAGACTAAATCATAATGTCCTGGAAGAAATCTCCTTTAGAAATACATCTGTACATCTTCCTATTTCATTAAACATTAGAACAGACACGCTGAATACTAATAATAAAACTAGATCACTAAAGCTAATCTAAATTACCTCACGTGTCATGTCTTCATTCTTCTTCTACCCACACAGGGCGCCTTGTATCTTTGTTTGTCTCTCGTCTGGGCGGCTCTTGAAAGAATAGAATCTTTCGCAGGCTTACATTCTCTTTATATAAGCCCTATGGCGAATCAATCAACTTACCGCGCTGCGCGTATTAATTGCTCCACGCAAATAACAAACGCGATTATTGCTCTTAAAGGAGTGAAAACACAAAAATACACCACAACTATCAAATATAACACACCACTATCTTTAGGCTTTATTTTGGCCTAGTAATAAATCTTCGTCTTGATGATAATGTGGTAAAAAGGCACTACACTACGTGTGGCAGTGTCGGGGTATGCAGGGTTTACAGTTTATTTTATAGAGAGTAGGTTTGGTTAACTAGCCTTGACCGCTAGAGATATTTTTTCCTCTCCTTTGTAAGATTGGGTCACCAGGTTCGATTTTCTTCTCTTAGGTGTTGATGTAGCAAATTTAACTGAGATGGATAGATTTCTTAGCTTAATCTCAAACTGTAGAAATTCACCTTTTCAACAGCGTTCTATTTCAAACAAATCTTTTAATGTCTTTCAGCATGAAGTCAAATATCAACAAAAGTCTGGAATTCAGAACGTTTTTACAATAATAAGCACAATAAAGTTTTAACATATCATCAGATGCTTTCATCGATGCAAAAATCCCTTTTGCATCTTTATCTCATAGGCCTACTCAATTTGTCTAAGATGGCTAACTTTTTCTTTCCACCGTTTTCTTCCTTTAGGTTAGGCCTAACGTTTTATTTTAGGTTCGACGACATATTCTCATCCCTTCAGATTAGTCCTTGATTTCTTTATTATCATAGGTATTCCTTGAGTTAAATATTTTCCAACACAAGGGTATTTTCAGCTCAGCATGGTTTTAGGTGTAAGACTAGTTTTGCAAATTGACTCAATCTTCGAACCTAGTTCTGCTGCAACCAGAGTTGGAAGCTTTATACACAATATATTGAATGATAGTCACTACTTACGCAAGCAAGGAATATAAAACCACTCAATGTCCTGAATTACACATTTAATAATAAATGTTGCAGTTGATTTCCTCAAACTAAGGAATATGTAGAGCTGGACCAGACACGTCCTCTAAAGTTTCGCTTCTAATTCTGACTGCCAGATGGCGTCGCTGTTCTATATTCCCCGGGGTAAATCTGAGCTATCCGATTGGTCAGGGGAAATCACCCAATTATTAGAAATGGCGTGTGGAAGCGACTCTGTCCTAAATATGTGACACTATAATTTATTATTTTCTGTTTCTCATAAAATATAAAATTATGGGGTGGTCTGTGCTTCCTCTGTCTTGTTAGAATATAGTCTGTTTTCTGAATAAAGCACGGTATACACGGCTACACACGGAGACTATGGTAGTGACAATATGGCGCTGTCACACAGCCATCTTCGTTTTCTTACCAACTTCTCTCTTGCTGGGGAATCCTCGATTTATGGCCTGAAAAAGTCTCCCAGCTGCTGCTTTTCGAGTGGCCAACTCTCCTTTGATGTTTCCCTTTTGGTCTATAATAGCTCCGAGGTATTTAAAGTGGTCGACCTGTTCTCCCAGCTTAATCTGATGTCTTCTTTCTTCTCGTGATATCACCATGGATTTTATTTTAGAGCTGCGTATGACCATCCCTCTCTTCTCCAGCTCTTCTTTCCAGACTTGCAGGTTGGATTGGAGATGTGCCTCTGATTTAGCAATCAGGGCAACATCATCAGCAAACGCCAGCTCTGAAATATAGACCTGTCTCATTTTCAAGTACCGCACTGATAATGTTCTTGTTCTCTCCTTACATGCCTTGTTGTACATTGACTCCATGAGGAGTATGAAAAGATAAAGTGACGGGATATCACCTTGTCTTACACCAGTGGTGGTCCTGAACTCTTCTGACTTATGGTTTGCTGTCCTTACATAATTTCTGCAAGACTTGTATAAGCTCTGTATAGCATGAATCAGAGGTGCTAGAATGTTCTTCTTTGTCAAACACTCCCAAACTTTGCTCCAGGGGACCCTGTCAAACACCTTTTTCAAATCTATGAAACAAAGATGGACCCCACTCTTGTACTCAAGGGCCTTTTCAGTCAGCTGAGTGTGAAGATTAGGTCTTGAGTACTTCGGTTTACTCAGAATCCACACTGGACCTCATCCAATTGTAGCTCAGCTATGCGTCTGAATCTCTGCTCTAGGATTCTAGAGTAGATTTTACTCGGCCACTAAGACGGAATATGCCACTTTGGTTTCTACATTGTCGATTGTAACCCTTTTTGAAAATCGGTGTTATGATGGCAATCTCCCAAACCTTTGGTATGGTCTTTTTGCACCACGCTGCTTGTAGGACCCTTAAGAGTAATAGGTCGCCTTATGCTCCCATGTACTTAACCATTTCTGGTGTTATACCATCATGCCGTGCTGCTTTGCTCATCTTGATTTTCTCCAGTGCTGCCTTCAGTTCTTCCATCTTTATGTCATCTTTACCATCATTGGTTTTCTCTTCTGTGCTAGTGGTTATCATTTCTGATGCTTGACCTTGCTCACCATCCAGGAGTTCTGAGAAATATTCTTTCCATCTTTCCATTACTTCCTTCGGGGAAGTAAGCAATTTGCTTTGCTTGTCCTTTATAAATTTAAAAGGGCATTGTTTTTCCTTCCTCGTGTTCGTTAGGGTCATATTGAACAATTTCTGGTGTTCTTGCACATCTTTTTATCACTTTTCTCCAAATTCTTCCCAAGACTTCTGTTTTGCTACAAGCACCTTGTTCTTTGCTTCTGTTTTGAGTATTAAAGATTCTATATATTTGTCTGTTTTTTCCTGCTGTGTTTTTAGCTCCTAAATATTGTTTCTATGTGATTTTCTTCTCTCTTATTTTCTCTTTGACTCCCTCTGTCCACCAAGGTGTCCTCTTTCTCTTGTTTCCAAGACGGATTTCACCACATGCTTCTGCAGCAGTTGTATTTATGATGTCTTTGAATTTAAGCCAGAGGGTTTCCAAGTCATCAGGTCTTTCTTCTGTGTTTCTCACCGCTGTAGCAATATGCCCCTGATATCTGGTCTTAATGTCTGGCTCTCTCATTGTGTTGGTCTTAATGCTTATTTCTCCCGTTCGTTTACTTAGTTTCTTGCATGATGTTGTGCAGTTCCTACGCTGAGCAACTCTTTCAGTTGATCTTTTGATTGTTAGCAGGTAGTGATCACTTTCAATGCCTGGCCCCATCCAGACTCTAGCATCCCGAACATACTCGAATGAGCTCATCCTAACAATGGCCTAGTCGATCACTGACCTATTATTCCTTGTTGGTTCACATCTAGTGTATGCATGTATGCGCTTATGGGGTAACTTTGTGTTTGCAATGATCAGATTCTGCTCATTGGAGAATCTAAGGAGTCACTTTCAATTGTCATTGAGAGTATCTTCTCCATATCTTCCGATAACTTCACCCCATCTAGCATGGCCATTTCCAACTCTGGCATTGAAATCTCCGAGCATTATAATTTCATCTAGGCAGTCATAAACTGTTCTTTGAAGCAGCTCGAAGAATTCCTCCTTGACCTCTGCTCTCTCATCCTCATTTGGCCCATGCACTTTGACAAGGTTGACTATGGAGTCTCCTTCTTTGTTTTACAACCATAATGCGCTCCGAGACAAAGTTCCATCCCTTGATACTATCTTTTTGGTTCTTTGCCACAATGCACCCCACTGTAGAGCAGCGTGTTGCCATCGAGATCCATGACTCCTTGTCCTTTTTTCTTTGTTTCCGTTATAGCCAGGATTTCTAGTTTTGCTTTCCTCATCTCTTCCACCAGCTCCTCTTCTTTCCCATTTATACTTCTTGTGTTCCATATTCCATAAGTCATAGTCCGTAGTCTGTTCCAGTTCGTCGCCTTTAGAATCAGTCCAGTTTTCTCTCTTGTATTGCTCGTAATCGTGATTTCAAAGCAAACAAGAGATTGGCCTCTTGTGCCTTTGCGTGATGGAGGGGGCTGCCTCTTTACGGCCTCCAGGTAGGCCGCCCTCCTCCTTTATCAGCCGGGCTTACGACCGGCCTGTCAGAGTTGGTAATGATTCTTTCTGTTTAAAATATTATCAAACCTTTAGAATGCTGATTTACTACCATGATACTTTTAAAAAATATTTTGCGTATAATAAATAAATATTATTTGCAATGATTTTTGTTTCAAACGTGTATATTCTTAAAATATATTATAGGCGTACATTGACACCATTCTTAAAAAGTGAAACAGCGATATGATTCGTAAGACGTATTGCTGATAGCGAAAAGTTGTTTCTTGCTGGGAAGAAATCAATAAAGGCGTGTGGAACGTTCTTACACTTGTCATTGTGTTGTTTTATATTTTTCTTAAGTACCATATATTTTGTCTCATTGTCTCCCTTCTCTTCCCAGCATGTTTCGTACCCCCACCAAATCATAAAACGTAAATGTCGTGTGATACTATAAAGTCAAGTACAAGTTTATAGCGTCTATCCCTTATGGACTGACATGTACAGTTATATTTCTTGTAACCAAGCCAGTGGCGCTTTTAGAAATGTTAATGGGTTGGATTATCCGGGTAGTTGGCGAAAAGTCATGAGTGCCCGCCGCCCCCATTTCCCCTCATAAAGGCATTTCGTTATAATACGTTCTAAATGATACGGAACATATTGTTTCTTCTTTTTCTTTGTACACTTTCAAACGTTATGATATGTTTAAAGAAAGTAATGGCTAGCCTGAGGTATCTCCATACAGTTTGTCCAGGAATAGTTCTTCGGCGGAAAAATTTGCTTTCTGTGTTCCTTATATGTAGGTATGTTATTTAAGAGGTTGATAAACAAGTATATCATGTACAGTCCATAAGCGCAGGCCAAAAACGAAAATAAATAAATAAAACCTACTGAGCCGCTTAGCGCATATTAGAAACATTCTTTTGGAGGACGAATGAAGCCAGGACGCCCCCTGCCCTCCTAATACGCCACTGGACCACATTATCACTTTTTCTTTTCTAGGCAAGGAGACAAGCTTGAAATATGGTCTCAGTGCGCTCGAATCTACCCAGCTCTAATAATGGGTATCTAACTCTGCTCTAGAATTAGGGGCGGTGAACACAACCAGGAAGAAAATAAAAAGTTTACACTTCCCTCTCTTAAAACAGAATCTGGTACGAGACTAACGTCATGATTGTTTATGTATGTGTTTGTACAGTGCTGTGTACACAAGGCTACAATAACAGGAGCTGACTACAGAATCTACACAACCAACATGGAGACCATAGATGTAATGATTGTGACTATAATGTCATGGACGCTACTTGTTTCTTGTACTTCTGCTCAAGGTTCATGTACGTACGTTATAGTTGTTATCTGTTGTGTTTCGTATTTTGATTGTAAAATATAACATTGCTAACAGTCTCACTTTAAATAAAAGTATGTGTTAATGTAAATAACTCCGCCAATGCCGGTCCCAAGCCCGGATGAAAAAGGAGGAGGGCGGCCTGCATGGAGGCCGTAAGGAGGCAGCCCCTCCACCATGCAAAGGCACAACAGGCCAATCACCTGTTTGCTTTAAACCACGATTACTAGCAACACAAGAGAGAAAACTGGACTGATTCTAAAGGCGACGAACTGGAACGGACTACGGACTACGACTTATGGAACTTGGAACACAAGAAGTATAAATGGGAAGGAAGAGGAGCTGGTGGAAGAGATGAGGAAAGCAAAACTAGAAATCCTGGCTATAACGGAAACAAAGAAAAACGGACAAGGAGTCATGAATCTCGATGGCAACACGCTGCTCTACAGTGGTGTACCCATGTCTGAAAGAGCTAAAGGGGGCGTGGGTTGCATTGTGGCCCAAAATCAAAAGACAGTATCAAGGGATGGAACTTTGTCTCGGAGCGCATTATGGTTGTTAAACTAAAAGAAGGAGAAACCATAGTCAACCTGGTCATAGTGTATGGGCCAAATGAGGATGAGAGAGCAGAGGTCAAGGAGGAATTCTTCGAGCTGCTTCAAAGGACAGTGGATAACTGCCTAGATGAAGTTATCGTGCTCGGAGATTTTAATGCCAGAGTTGGAAATGACCATGCTAGATGGGGTGGAGTTATTGGAAGATATGGAGAAGATACTCTCAATGACAATGGAAAGCGACTCCTTAGATTCTGCAGTGAGCAGAATCTGATCATTACAAACACAAAGTTCCCCCATAAGCGCATACATGCATACACTATATGTGAACCAACAAAGAATGAGAAGTCAGTGATCGACTATGCCATTGTTCGGAGAAGCTCATTCAAATATGTCCGAGATGCTAGAGTCTGGAGGGGGCCAGAGATTGGAAGTGATCACTACCTGCTAACAATCAAAAGAACAACTGAAAGAGTTGCTCAGCCTAGGAACTGCACAACATCGCGCAAGAAACCAAGTAAACGAGCAGGAGAAATGAGCATTAGGACCTACAAGCTGAGAGAGCCAGAAATTAAGACCAGATATCAGGGGCTTATTGCTGCAGCGGTGAGCAACACAGAAGAACGACCTGATGACTTGGAAACCCTCTGGATTAAATTCAAGGATATCATAAAGACAAATATGAGTTCATTCCTCTGATGGCTGGTGTTTTGCGATTTCCTGGCCTTGGAAAACTATTTGTAAAATTCCTCTTATGACTTGGTCTGGGAAATACGAGTTAATTCCTCTGACGGCTGGTGTTCTATGAACCCTGCCTGGGAAAACTGTTGGTATAATTCCTCTTAAGACTGGGTCTGGGAAATGTGAGTTGATTCCTCTGACGGTTGGTGTTCTGCAAATTCCTGCCAGGGAAAACTCTTGTATAAATTCGTTTTATGACTTCTTGTGATACAATTCTCAAGTTTCCAGTCTTGTATTAAAATTGTGTGTTTGCTTGTAAATTCCAAAGTTGCCCAATACTCGATCTGGTACTTATAATTCTGGAATGATAAGTCCTATCCTATTTCCTCTGGCTTGTTGAAGGTGTTTAGTTGACGCTGCGATGAAGTCGGTCTGTTCTGTGTGCTGTGACTCCGAGTTTGTTAGGTTATATCTCACAATCTTTTAAATTCTGGCTGTGTTTCCGCCAGATGTTCCAATCAAATCATTGTAGCTTCTGGCGAACCAATCAAATCTACCTAGCACTGTTTGGGTGAGGAAGTTTATCATTACTCATCCCACGCGTATTTGAAAATATTAAATTTAATATTCACGTGTGCCCTCTTTCCCAGTGTCATATCGTTACCTACGACTTCCGGCGCACCTCTGTTTATCACCTTTATCTGCGTGCCTCCGCTAGACAGATGTCTGGTCAGAACGGGCGGTCTTCTTTCATGGTATCACAAACCGGCTTGTGTCAACATGATCAACAGCTTTCCAGTGGGGTCAAATGTTTGACCGCCCCGTTTCCACAGACGATCAGACAGATTAGGTGATAAAATATTATCACTGGCCGGGTCACCAAACCTGGCGAATCGTAACAACAGTCTGGGAGTGGAGTGTGAAACAATAAGATACGCATTACTCCGGTAGCAAATACTGCCATAGGGGAGCAGAGAGTTAGAGACTTCACCACGCTATGTCCAGCATAAAGCAAAATAGTGAAAATAACGAATGAAAAATTTATGATTAATGCAAATAAAAGCGATGAGTGAGAAGAATGAAGAAAAAGAAAGGATACTGCCGGAGAGCTGAAGGTGTGAGAGATCACACAAAAAAGCATGTTCAGACGTTTTGTCACACCACTAAAAGAACTGCTGACTTCTCTAAGGAAATAATGGCACCAGGCAGAAATTCAAAGTTTGACATTATGTAAGAAAATGTACCAGCAACATTTGTTTTTGAGGTTTTAGGAAAAATGATTAAACAGCATGGGGAAAACAGTGAAGTAATTTGTTTAAAAAAAAACAATAAGAAAACACTAAAAAATTCCTATTTTAATTGAAAATCCGAAAATATGCAAAATAATGACTAAAAAAAAAAAAAAAAAAAAGACAATAATGCTATAAAATGACCGACAAATTTAACAAAATGTCTTAACATGCAAAAAATGGCAAAAAAATGCAAAATAATGCCTTAAGAAAGGCTCTTTAAATCAGCTTAGTTTTTTTAATGAAACACATTTAAATTCAGCTGAACAACGTTTTGGTTAAGCCAAAAAAAGATACACAATCATCAAAATCCTAGCCCTAGTGATGACATTACGTATGTTATTGTTGAGTCTGAAATGTCATATCAAGTACATCGATAGATCTCATTTTTTATTGTTTACCATCAGGTGTGTTGTTGATCCCTTCTAATGTCATTGTGTCAAATAATCTAGTCTTATCTCTATGTCTTTCTCTACCTCTCTGTCCCTCAATTTGAATCTCTTTTCATCACATGTACAACGATGTCTTTTCCCTTCATTTAAAATCATATCATATTGTGTTTCTTATTTGTTAACTCTTCTCATACATTTTTCGCTAATTATCTTAGCTGCCCATGGGGTTAACAACATTATTCTGCTAAACCATATCTATGTTGCCTCCGATGATTTGTTTCATGTATAGCTCAATGTCCAGGACTTACTTCCGTACTGATAATGTTGGGATACCTTATAGTAAGCACTGTGACAGGAGGTAATCTGACTGTCAGAAGTATTTCCCCGTCAGTGAAATGTGTCGATCTTTTGACGTCATTGACACTCTAGGGGTCATGACTCCTAATTATCATCCTCCTATTGGTTTTTTCTACATGAGCTGGACAACGACTGACATTTGAGAATTATAATGTTCTGTTTATAGACAAGGATTTATTACGTAGAATTTTCCTCAATTTATAGATGGTACTTTTGCTAGGTATATTTTCATTCAATTTTGTTTTCCTTTTAAGGTATTTCTTATACATGACATCACTGTGCCTAAATATTTGAAACTGAGTTTAGATATATTCAATAACCTTATACTCATGTATTCTATGCTAATAAAAATAAGAAAAAGTGTTCCATATTATGAGCATCTAACATTATGAATATACAATTCTTAGCTGAACATTGTAAAACTGTGTTTTTGTTTTTGTTTTTTTGTTTAAATCCAGACACTGTAAGAGTCACAACTAACTTTTGACTATCTAGTCAGATCTCACGGGATTTACTTCCCTTGCTCTAAGTGATGGTTTAACAGTGGTCAATCGTCAAAGTATCTATTGACGGTCTTCAAAGGAATCTACCTTGATCTCTACGAGGAGTAAAAATGTTGATGAGCTCCCAACTGATTTAACTCAGTAAAATATACCTTTAATAGTTCTATTATAGGTTTCTAACATGACTGAGACATATGGGTACCGTTCACTCACAATGACTAAATCAACTATACATATGTATATTTACAGATAAGAAATTAATAATCAATTATAGTTAACGTAAAATAAATAATGGTGGGGTTATTTAAGAATCTTCTTTAGAATTTCGTCACGTGTGATGATCTGGATAGGTTTTTTTTTAAATAAAAGTTTCTTAATAAAAAGAGTTCACTTGGCAGCTATGAATGTGTACTTAGCTGCCAGTAAGATGTCGGTTGGCTCCTGCTCCAGCCAGTGTTTATTCTTTGCAGGTTATGACTGGTTCACTCTCGTCACTGGTCAAGTCTAGTGGCCGCAACACGTCCCTCGTATTATCGTTGGTTAATTGCGATGATGGTCCAGCGTCTTTTAAGACCCATCAGTAGTATACAATGCGCAACTTAAGTCGAATTAAGGCGGCGGCGCATGACTTTTATATAGCAAAATACTCGATCGATTTCAGGCGGCGGCGTTCTCAGGCAGTGGCGCGTGACTTTTTATATAAGGAAAATGTGGTGGCGCGCTGTGGTTGCGCGTGACTTCTATATAAAGAAAATGTGGTGGCACGCTGCGGTGGCGCGGCAGGCGGCGCGTGACTTTTTACATAGTAATATATTAGTTCGATAATGGCGGGTGTGTTATGTGTGTTGATTATTTAACAAACAGTTATACGATATATATTTAGACATATATTTACATATATTTAGTTATAGACAATATTACAACAGGTATATAGACATAGGTAACAAAGAATTTAGTTAATATATTTTATTTTTCGAATAGCAATATCATATATTGACATTATACAATATTGGCAAATAACACATAGGATCACATAGTGACATGTAGGGCCTACAGTATTTATATTGGAATTTTTGTGTGCTGGCGTGGGTGACGATGCATGCGTGTAATGTAGCGGGCGGGGTTAGGTTAGGGGGATTATTTGTGTGAAGTTGTGTGTGTTGTTTATACAAAATACTTAGACAATATATATATATATATATATATATATATATATATATATATATAATAATAATAATAATAATAATAAATTCTTTAAGCGCCAAACACGGCGCATAAGGCAGAAACCAGTGCTCTCCAGGTTGTTCGTTGTGACGCCACTCCTCTTAGCTCTTGCACATTATTTAGGCCCAACGTTCTTCCTTCTCTTATTATTGTTCTTCTGAGTGTTTCTTTTGGTCTTCCTTTTTTCCGCTTACCCTCAGGAACCCAAGTGAGCGCCTGTAGTGGTATTCTGTTGTTTTGCATTCGTAGGACATGACCGATATATGACCATCGTCTTTTCCTTATATAGTCGGAGACATATTTCTGCCTAGAGTCTTCTCTTATTTGTCGATTAGTCTTGAATTCTTTCCAACTGATGTTCATGAGTTTTCTAAGACATTTGTTCTCGAATGTATTCAGCTTGTTCTCCAATGATTTTGTTATTTTCCAACTCTCACAGCCGTATGTTAACACTGAGATAACATTTGAATTAAACAGACGAAGCTTGGTATGTATATTCAATGATCGTAATTTCCAAATGTTAGATAATCTATTGAAGGCGCTAGCTGCCAAAGCAATTCTAGTATGGATTTCTCTTGTTGTGTCACCATCCTGAGTCATTTTACTGCCTAAATAATTGAAACTTTCAACTTTCTGTAGTTTTTCCCCGTTCAAGATGATATCAAAGGTCTCGTTAGAAAAGTTCATAGCTTTAGTTTTAGAGGCATTTATTTGGAGACCAATTTTAACCGAGAGATGACACAAATTATTCATTGCTTCTTGGGATTGTCTTGGTGTTGAACTTAAGAATGCTACATCATCTGCGAAATCCAGGTCCCCCAGGAATTTTCCATTTGTCCATTTTATACCCAATTGTTCATTGTGGGTATAGTTTCTCATAACCCAATCAATAGCTATTCCAAAAAGTAGTGGTGACATAATACAGCCTTGTTTCACCCCTGTTTCTACTGTAAACCATTCTGTATTCCCTTTATTTGTTCTAACACAACATCTTGCATTGTCATATAGCGCTTTGATTATATTCACATATTTTGTTGGAAAACCATAGATTGTAAGTATCTTCCACAATGATGGGCGGTGTAGACTATCAAAGGCTTTTTGAAAATCGACGAAGGTGATAATAAGTATATATATATATAACATAAAAAATCGATAATGACGGAAAATATAAAAAAATCAATAATGTGGGATTAGTTTACTAAGGGTGTTTTTGAAGCGAGTGGAATTTTTTAGTGCTGGCGTGGGTGACGATGCATGGGTGTAATACAGCGGGCGGGGTTAGGTTAGGGGGATTTTTGTGTGACGTGGTATGGTTTTGGGGTGGAAGAGATATTTTAGATGTTGAGGGGAGATGTGGTGACGTTGTCAGGATGCATCTGTGGTGTGTTTGTTTATACAAATATACATATGTAATATATATATATATATATATATATATATATATATATCTATATATCTATATATATATATATATATATATATATATATATTATATATAGATATATATATATATATATATATATATATATATATATATATATATATATATATATATATATATATATATATATATATATATATATATATATAATATATATATATATATATATATATATATATGAAAAATAAAAATATCGATAATGACGAAATAAATAAAAAAATAAAACAATTTTTAAAAAATCGATAATGTTGGCTTAGGTTACTAAGAGGATTTTTTGAAGCGAGAGGAGTCTTTTTGTACTGCGGGCGTGTCTTTCTGTGTTGGTAGTGTGTTGTTGTTAGAGACTTGTTTAAATTAGCTCTAGTATCTAGAGGTGGGAAGTCAGTGTTAGAGACTATACAAGGTCTAGCATCTAGAGGTGGGAGTGAGGTGTTTGAGACGTCTCTAGACTAAGGTTAACAGGAAGAGGCGGGAGTGAAGTGTTAGAGACTTGACTAGGACCAGCATCGAGAGGTGGGAGCGAGGTGTTAGAGACGTTCCTATAATAGGTCCAACATCTAGAGGTGGGAGTGAATGGTAAGAGCCTTGCCTATACTAGGTCCACCATCAAGAGGTGGGAGTGAAGTGTTAGAGACTTACCTATTTGAGTGCGCGTGTGTGTTCGTGTGTGTACATGTGGTTGTGTGTCTGTGTGTGTGGGTGTGCGGGTGTGGTTGTGTGTGTGTGTGTTTGTTGGGTTGTAACAGGCGGGTGTACCAACATCGAGATGTAGGAGTGAAGTGTTAGAGACTATACTAGGTCTAGCATGAAGAGGTGGGAGTGTAGTGTTAGAGACTTGACTGTACTAGGGTTACCATGAAAAGGTGGGAGGGAAGTGTTGGAGACGTGACTGTTGCAGCGCCAGCAGGAAGAGGTGGGGTGAAGTGTTAGAGACTTGGCTATAACATTTTTATGTAGATATTTTTGTGTGTTGTTGTATTGTGTATGACTCGGCATTGTGTTGTCCTTTTATACAATATTTATACAATATATATTTTACAACAGATATTAATATGTATACACATGAAAGTTTATGTTCTTTTGAGCTTGTGTTATTATTTTATTATACATAAACCTTTTTCCGATAGTCTATATTTAGCGCTGACGTCACCCACCCTAACCGACTACAAACAGTAGGACTCATTCATCGATTATATTTGATAATGATTTTTTTTTTTATAATATTTTTTTGTGTTATTCATTGGTGTTTTTTTTATTTGTTTAAATTTTTTTTTTTTTCTCTGTTTTTTTTTTTTTTTTATTTTTCTTTATTATTTTTTTGTGTTTTGTTTTTTTTTTTTATTATATTTTTTTTTTTTTTTCGCGAGCGCAGACCATCGCTCGAGTTTAACAACGAGTGGTAAAAAGCACGTGTGTGTAGGGTTTTCTTAAAATGGTTGAAAATGGCTTCGACATTGTCCCGATTGCACTTGGTAACACTAAGGAGTATCTAGTTGGCGCCATAATCTAGTATGCCTGTGACATATATCTCTACAGTTGTGTCCAATAAAACTGTCTGTTTGGCTTTGTCCAACCTGACCTTTGATATTATTTTTTATGTTGGAAACCTCGACTGTGTACGGGTCGTTTACATAACACTTGATGGACATTGGGGTGAGTAGATTTTATTACTCGATGCTAGATCTAGTCAAGTCTCTAACACTTCACTCCCACTTCTCGCTGCTGGCTCTGTTCATGTCTCTAACACTTCACTCCCACCTCTCGAAGCTAGACCTAGTATAGTTTCTAATACGCCCATTCCACATCTAGTTGTTGGCCCTAGTATAGCGACGTCTCTAACCTTTCACTCCCACCTCTCGATGCTAAACCTGGTCATGTCGCTAACACTTCACTCCCACCTCTAGATGTTATAACTGTTTGTAAAATATATATTGTAATGTGTACGTATAACTGTTGTATAAATAAACAACACATAACACAATACAATACACCACAATACAACCCACACACTACCTACACACCCGCCATTATCGAACTAATATATTGCTATACCATAGACCATCACCTGGACATGTTTCAGACATATCTGGACGCGGCGCACAAAAATTTTTTCACATCGACAATGCGTCAACGGTCGATTAGTTTTTCAACTAAGCAACTCTCTGTTAGCGTACAACAAGGCTGGCCGCCTTTCAAACCCAGATTAAAACTAGTTTTCCTTCATATAAATAGACACTTGGAAGACCAACGTCCAGGCACTCACTTTCATACTTTACTGAAGAGGTGGCGTGATAACGACAGACACTAGCGATCATACCTCGTTGAAGATGCCTTCCACTGTTCCCACCAATTGAGTGTACATGCGTAGAAGTGATGAAATGCTTAAACCGTTGGATAGTGGGTTGAAGGCTGCCTCTGTCAGTTTTTACCGAGTCCTTTCTTTACTACACGTGTGAAAATACATTGGTGAGTCATATCTAAAGTTTTCTACCAAAACTGGCGTGCACATTTCTATCACCTCACGGGCACCTTTCTATCGCCTCACGGGTACATTTCTATCACCTCACAGGTACATTTCTATCACCTCACGGGCACATTTCTATGACCTCACAGGCACATTTCTATCACCTCACGGGAACCTTTATATCACCTCACGACCACATTTCTATCATTTCACAGGCATATTTCTATCACCTCACGGGTACATGTATATCACCGCACAGGCACCTTTCTATCACCTCCGTTATAAGCAGTGGACCATCAAAAACCGTCTGAGACCAAGACCATCGTTCTGAAGAAAAAATCAACCGTTGAAAGCAGACCACGTCAAGCTCATCACCAAAAAGAAACGTATGTTGCGTTTTATATCTCTGTATTTGTGTTACTTGTTGTTTGTAACAAGACTACAACACATCCACATGTCTCTAACACGTTACTCCCCAATTTGTTTGCCAAGGGGGAGAAATTGTTGACAAGTGGAAGAAATATTTTGACAAGAGGGAGATATTTTTTTTGGACAAGGGGAAGAAATTTGTTTGCCAAGGGGATAATTTTTTGACAAGGGGAAGACATTTGTTTGACAAGGGGAAGAAATTTGTTTGAGAGGGGGGGGGGGACATTTTTTGACAAATGGAAGAAATTTGTTTGACAAGGGGGAGAAATATTTTTTGACAATTGGCAGAAATTTGTTTGCCAAGGGGGAGAAATTTTTAAAAAAGTATTTGACAGTTGATCTATTTACCTTAAGTTGGACCCTTTGCGCAGGCCTGGGAGAAAATTTCGGGACCATCTTTGATGCTTGGAAGAAAAGCTTTTACTAACGTTTGAAAAGTGTAGGACAAATGTAGATACCCGTTTTATAACTGGAACAAATACTTAGTTACATTTATTTAATGTACTACATTTCCGTGGTCGCAGCATGTATGAATCACTTGGGAGACAATGCAAAACCTATCACCAGATGTCGCCCGTATAAAAAAACTGAAACCTTAAGTCGCGGGGATTCGAACACACGAACGAAGGAATGTTTCTTTTATAAATTTCTACTATTGCTCGATTGTGTTTTGACCTTGTGACGTGAACAGAAATTTACACGCGATGTTTTGTGCGGGTCATCGATCTGGTTCCAAAACAAGGGCGGTTAAAAGCTCGTTTTTGAACTTTATTAAAAATGAATGAAACTGGCCTCGAGATTTTTCGAGTTACTGACTGCAACACTAAGGACGATCTAGTTGGTGCCAAAAGCTAGTCTGTCTGTGACATGTATCTCACGGTAGTGTTCAATAAACTGTCTATTTGGCCTTGTCCAGCGTGTGACATTATTTTTTATGTTGGAGACTACGGCTGTGTGCGGGGTCACTTACATAGCACTAGCTGGTCATTGGGGTGAATAGATTTAAATTAAACTCACACGGAGTTATTTTATATCAAGACCCTACATAACGTGAGATTCCCTGTTTTCAACAACGTGAGAATCCCTGTGAACAAAACACACAAGTCTAATTGTTTTGCACCACGCGATACTCACTCAGTCACACAATCACGTGAACCATTCACAACAAATATCACTCGTTTGTTTTTACCACATTATTTTTTAGTCAACAGACCATATATAACATGTGCTATTTAAAGATAGGTCTTTAAAGATATCATTTTATTTGATACCCTGTTAAGTTCTCCATATACTGTCACAAAAACAAAACACTATCACAAATAAAGACCTCTAGTTTTATGTTCGCTCGTAAAAACGGTGGTCTCATTGATACGTAATTAATTATTCATACCCACCTGCGAGTAATTAAATCTCGGTTCTTTGTAACGAACATGGTAAATTACATATCGATGACGGGTGGCCACATGGAACAAAACCGCGCGCGCGAGCTCTGAAATTATCGATCACGCATGCGCACTGCGCATGTGAGAGACAATTCTGTTTTTGATATAATCTAAGACAGAAAGTTTTGGAACAAATCCGTTGTTACATTCGTGTAAAAGGGTAGAAGCACAACTCCTTCCAATAAAAATGTTAAAGCTACTTCTAAATCAGCTTGATGTTTGTAACAGGACTACAACTCATACGCATAGATAACAACGTTCTGATGAGATCACTTTTGGATAGTGTCCCTATACCTAAACTTGCATGACATACACAAAAAGAAAAAAATTTTTCACATCGACAACGCGTCAAGTATCGCTTAGTTTTTCCAATAAGCATGCCCTGACTAGTACAAGTCTGAACGCGTCTCAAAAACCAGATTAAACTGGTATTCCTTCATATAGACACTTGGAAGACCAAGGCCCACACACTCACGTTCATACTTTACTGAAGCGGTGGTGTAATAACGACAGATACTTACACCTCACTTAAGTTGACTTCCCCTGTTCCCACCAACTGGGTGTACCTCAAAAGAAGTGATGACATGTTATCTATGCTGTCTAAATATGGTATGTATAAATTTCGTGTGTATACATATTAATATCTGTTGTAAAATATATATTGTATAAATATTGTATAAAAAGACAACACAATGCCGAGTCATACACAATACAACAACACACAAAAATATATACACAAAAATGTTATAGCGAAGTCTCTAACACTTTACCCCACCTCTTCCTGCTGGCCCTGCTATGGTGACGTCTCTAACACTTCAATCCCACCTTTTCATGGTACCCCTAGTACAGTAAAGTCTCTAACACTACACTCCCACCTCTTCATGCCAGACCTAGTATAGTCTCTAACACTTCACTCCCACCTCTCGATGTTGGTACAGGCGCCTGTTACAAACCAACACACACACACACAACAACACCCACCCACCCACACTCACAGACACACAACCACATGGACACACACGAACACACACGCGCACTCAAATAGGTAAGTCTCTAACACTTCACTCCCACCTCTTGATGGTGGACCTAGTATAGTCATGTCTCATACCCTTCACTCCCACCTCTAGATGTTAGACTTATTATAGGAACGTCTCTAACACCTCGCTTCCACCTCTCGATGCTAGTCCTAATCAAGTCTCTAACACTTCACTCCCGCCTCTTCCTGTTAACCTTAGTCTAGTGACGTCTCTAACACCTCACTCCAACCTCTAGATGCTAAACCTGGTATAGTCTCTAACACTGACCACCCACCTCTAGATACTAGAGCTAGTATAAACAAGTCTCTAACACCAACACACTACCAACACACAACGACACGCCCGCAGTACAAAAAGACACCTCTCGCTTCAAAAAATCCTCTTAGTAACCTAATCCAACATTATCGATTTTTTATATTTTCCGTCACTATCGATTTTGTATATTATATATATATATATATATATATATATATATATATATATATAATATATATGTATATATGTATATATATATATATATATATATATATATATATATATATATATATATATATATATATATATATATATATATATATGTATATATGTATATATGTATGTATATATGTATGTATATATGTCTAAATAACACACCCACCATCACTCAACAATCCCCCTAACCTAACCCCGCCCGCTACATTACACCCATGCATCGTCACCCACGCCAGCACAAAAAACCTCTACTCGCTTTAAAAACTCCCTTTGTAACCCGCCCTTATTGATTTTTTATTTTTTTAAAAATATTTTCCGTCATTATCGATTTTTTATATTATATATATATTATGTATGTATATATGTATAAACAAACACACCACAGATGCATCCTGACAACGTCACCACATCTCCCCTCAACATCTAAAGTATCTCTCTTCCTTCCCGAAAACCATACCACATCACACAAAATCCCCCTAACCTAACCCCGCCCGCTACATTACACCCATGCATCGTCACCCACGCCAGCACAAAAAAATTCCATTCGCCTCAAAAACACCATTAGTAACCTAATCCAACATTATTGTTTTTTTTATATTTTCCGTCATTATCGATTTTTTGTATTATATATATATATATATATATATATATATATATATATATATATATATATATATATATATATATATATGTATATATATATATATATATATATATATATATATATATATATATATATATTTATATATTTATATATAATACAAAAAATCGATAATGACGGAAAATATAAAAAAATCAATAATGTTGGATTAGGTTACTAAGGGTGTTTTTGAAGCGAGTGGAATTTTTTGGTCTAAGTATTTTGTATAAACAACACGCCCAACATCACACAAAAATCCCCCTAACCTAACCCCGCCCGCTACATTGCACCCATGCATCGTCACGCACGTCAGCACACAAAAATTCTAATATAAATACTGTAGGCCCTACATGTCACTATGTGATCCTATGTGTTATTTGCCAATATTGTATAATGTCAATATATGATATTGCTATTCGAAAAATAAAATATATTAACTAAATTCTTTGTTTCTGTAAAAGTTTCTTTCTTCTTTATATGTTTATTTCCCACTCTGTAAAGTGTCAGTCTGTATGCTCTGTAAGGAAGAGTGGTGTGTTGTTGAGATCAGGCATGCTCCAGTCTACCCAGCTGTAAATGGGTAACTCACCCTAGTCCTGTGTTAGGGAAGGCAAAGCCTCCAGGGGAAGCAGGCCCTAAACTTGGTCACTTCAACCGACGCAGGATGGTGTATGTATGGAGTAGAAGTGTAGAGTGTGATACCGCGAATGGTGTACTGTTCGTGTGCTGACCAATATAACCACTCATACACTTGTGTCTACAAGGCACCAATGCAGACTGCTGGAATCTTTGTTTACTCAATTTATTCAGACGTACACACTGGGACATACGAGTACATCATGGTATGTTGACATATCAATTTGTAGGTATACATAGCAGATCTGAAGTCATGACACATTCAGAAATAATGGGCAGTACATCAAAAGTTCAATGTCATGATACATTATGGCCGCATCCCCTATCTGACTAAACGCGTCAGTGAAGGCAGATCGGTAAATAACTAAAGTTACTTGACGTCCATAGTTTGTAGTATATATTATGAAACCACGAAAGGGGGGTTTCTAGCAAGATTGAGATTTCCCTGTCACTGTCCGATAATAGGATAAATAATCTGTTCTCTTGGCAGTGATCAAAACATATGATGACCGAAATCTAACATGGCCGCCTCCCTGAGTTGTCGTTCACTCATTCATAGGAAGGAGAATATAAGCCAGAGTTAATTTATAATGGGTATATAAATGATTTCATAAATGTTTCCATACAGCTCTACGGTGATCAGGTTAATTCACGTAGCCATAACCGCTGTAGGAAAGTCTGTCATCTTCGTCGATACAAAACACGACCCTAGCGATACGAAGCACAATGTTCCATCTAGGTCGAATCGACATGAGATCATCAAAATAGGGTCTGGCAATACATGGAGTCCGAATTATACATTGTACCGTACCTTAGGAGAGTCTCTAACATAAACTCTAGTAGAGATACCATCTTCTTTAGAAGAAAACCACTTCATGAATCATATTTCCTTAAGAATCTACCAGCCCTTTGAAAAGTGCGTACCCGCCATTATCACGGTACATCGGAACTCATCACGACTTGTCAACACAACTCATACTTCCGCTAGAGCGGAATAATAAGAATCTAGTCCCGCCTACCCATCCAAAATATACAATATAGGACTGATTCTACTTGTACTAATAATATGTAATACATATGAATTCAGGCCATAAACATAATAAGCAAATTAATCTATTTTCTGGTCCTAAAAATAAGTACAAATATAAGAGCAATATCCGTGCGCCGGATCAATATCAAAAACGATTACTCCTATAATCAAAAGTGTGAATCAAACATGGATTATCTCGCTTTCCCCATAGACAGCATTTTCATACACAAATGAATGAATGTCTATATCTTTTCCATATTAAATAGCCATATCGATTTTTGTAATATGTGCGTCAAAATATGCACGCAACAGATTACCACACCCCTCGGGAAAAAAAATGGTACATTTTTTTTTGAAACACATCTAGGAGCAACATACAATAGGCTCACAACGCACCAATAACAATGCGCAGATGATAAGCATAAGTTTTATGACCTTAGAGAAGGTACTTCTCTAAGTATTAATATTTCCAGAGAGGTGTCACCAACGCATACTACAATATTAGCAATGACACAATTTCCACATTAGTTTATACATAAATTTCATCTAAGATATCTTAACATCATGATCATCAAAGACGAAAAACATTGAAAGATCAGCGGTGAATAAATATCAATGAACCGCTAAGTAGTGTTACAATCAATATATGATATATTACATATGTGTACACATTTCAACATAGAAACAACTGTATCAAAGTTGTATAACAGTTATGAATCATGTGGGCATCTAGACAAAATATCTGCCATCACATTTTCTGACCCACGGATAGCTCGCACCGAAAAATGAAATGGCTGTAGAGCAATCGCGTATCGCGTTGATCTCGCGCTCTTCAGATTTTTACTCTGAATAGCCGTAAGAGCTTTCTGGTCAGTTTCCACAATGAAATGCGCGCCCAGAAGAAATCTTTGCAGTTTAAGGATTGACCAAACCATAGCCAATAATTCACGGTCTAGGACCGAGTAATTCTTCTCTGCGGCATTTAATTTCCGAGAAATATACATCACAGGATGCAGAGTTCCAGAGTAATCTTGCATTAGTGCTGCTCCAATCCCGGTGGATGAAGCGTCACTACGAAGAATAAATGTCTTATCCTTAGAAGGCAATACTAGGATAGGTGAAGTAGAAAACATAGTTTTAACCTTATCCAAAGAGGATTGACATTCTTGAGTCCAATGGACTACATTAGGAGACCCTTTCTTTAGCAAGGAAGAAAGAGGTGACATAATGGAGGACAGATTCGGGATGAATCGTCCATAAAATTGTATTAGACCTAAGAGACTTCGTACTTGCTTTTTAGTCTTAGGAATAGAAATGTTAAGTATCTTACTTGTATTATGGTCTTCTGTTTTTAGGAACCCATGACCAACACGGTGTCCTAAGAAAGATATTTCGCTAAAACCAATACATGCTTTCGATGGTTTCGCTGTCAGGTTATGCTCGCGTAAGATAGACAATAGTTCATTTATACCATTATAGTGATCGTTCCAAGTATCACTGAAAAGACAGATGTCATCAAGATACGCAATGACATCTGAGCGATGAGATAGGATTCGACGCATCATGCGTACAAATGTTGCAGGGGCGTTCATAAGACCGAAAGGCATGAAATTCCATTGGAATAGACCCCTAGGCGTCGAAAAGGGAGTAAACGGTTTGGCGTGTTCGGATAGTGGAACTTGCCAATATCCCTTAGACAAATCGAGTTTAGTAAAGAAGTGAGAATTCGATAGTCTCGTAAGTAGCTCTTCTAGTAAAGGCATAGGTTCAGCATCAAATTTAGTCACTTGATTCAATTTGCGATAATCCACGCAAAGACGTATGTTATTGTCTTTTTTTCGTACTATAACCATCGGCGAAGAATATGCTGATGTGGATGGTTCAATAATTTTTAACTCTATCATCTCATCTAACTCTTTCTCTACCTGTGCTTGAAAATGTATCGGGATAGGATACGGTCTGACTCTTATAAGACTATGGTCAGTAAGAATAATGTCATGTTGAATGACATCAGTTTGACCAGGAATGTCAGTAAGGACATCCTGAAATTGTTCTAACATAGTAGAAACTTGTTTCTGCTCTCCTGGAGATAATTCTGGAGAAATTGCAACATCTTTCCATGATTCATTAGAGTGAAGAGGAATCATTGGAAAAGGTAAATTTACATCCGAGAAACTCGTTTCCTCATCCTGTATTACTGACAGAGATGAGTACTGTCCATGTTGGACTGGAAAATCGTCCGTTGCCTGGAAAACAGGTTGTAAATAATCAGGACGTTCATGGAATTCCGTGAGCATGTTGATGTGGAAGGTTTTACGCTTCCCGTCAATATCGACGATATAGTCAACATCGTAAACTTTTGATATTATATCGTACGGACCTTTCCAAGAAATAAGAAGTCTATTTTCCCTACAAGGTAGCAAGACAAATGCTTTGTCACCTGGACAAAGTTGTCGCAAACATCTCTTTTTATTGGCAAATTCCCTTGCCTTCTGTTTCGCAAATTCAGAAGAAGCAGTTGCCAATTTGCATGCTTCAATAATCTTGTGTCTAAGTGCGATGACATATTCATAAGAGGATTTTGTGTCATCGACAATATTATCAGCAGTTATAAGATCACGAAGTAAGGACATAGGACCTCGCGGTTTCGCGCCAAAGACAAGTTCAAAGGGAGAAAATCCTGTATGTTCGTTGGCGACCTCTCTATATGCAAAGAGAGCCGCGGGTAAAACCCTATCCCAATCCTGAGGATGATCTTCTGTTATCTTACCTAGTAGGTTTTTCAGAGTTCTATTCAAACGTTCCACCATCCCATTGGACATAGGATGATAAATACTACTCAGCGATCTCTCTATCTTCAGAGTCGACATTACTTGAGACATGGTATCCGATATGAGTTGGGTACCATGGTCGGATAATATTTCTGCTGGAAACCCCAGACGAGAAAATATTAACCAAAGAGCATCTGCGACATCAGCAGTAGTTATGCTCTTTAGAGGAACAGCCTCCGGCCAACGTGTGCACATATCAACACACGTCAAAATAAATTGGTGTCCTCTAGCAGACTTTATCTTAAATGGACCAATGATGTCTATCGCCATTTTTTGAAATGGCCGAATGGGAATGTCTGCAGCCTGAATAGGTGCATCATGGCGTGGACCTCTGGATTTAATCTCTTGACATACTTTACAAGATCGACAATAGATTCGTATGTCCTTATTCACAGCAGGCCAAAAGAAAGATTGAAGAACTCTAGCTTTAGTACGGGAAAAACCCATATGTCCAGCACACTGCGAATCATGAGCGTGCTGTAAGATTTTAACTCTCATATTTTTAGGCACAAGGATTTGAGAATGAATGGACTTAGCGGAGTCTTGTACCATACGTACAAGTACGCCATTCTTCATCGTAATCCAAGATTTACGATTTGTATCCTTATTCGGATCACATTTTTTTGCCAGAGTAAAGAATTTCTTTAGAGTAGGATCATCTTCCTGCTGTTTGATAAAGGAATCGTGGGAAATCTCCAAGGGATCATCTTGGATCTGCGCATCCTTATCTTCAGAATGTGAAGATTGTGGCATATTAAGAGCTTGAGCCCTAGTGATTACTGCATTAGCAGATTGCATATTAACATTTTCCCAATTAGAAATTTGCTGTGGAGTGCATTCTTTCACTCCATGAATGCGACCGATGATAAGATCAGCGATCGGATTCGGCAAGAGACATGCTTGCACCTCTCCTGTAAAGAAAGGCGTAGCAATATTGATAATGGCAGTGGAGTACTTCTCCAATGTGCCACCAAATGTTACACATTTGACTATATTGCCTGTAGCTCGAGAAGGATTTACGAGTGATTGCCTCACTCTGATGGTAGTGCACCCCGAGTCGAAAAGAATTGATACCGGAGTACCATCTATTAGGCCCCTATTAAAGACAAGAGCACCCCTTCCATTATGCGCAATTGACGCATGGAGAGCGGGAAGTGGGTGACCGCAGCTTAAAGTAGACACCGTGGTTGGATCGAATAATGTTTTGCATTGCGAACACTGAGATGCTCTAGCAAAATCGAAAGCGGAATTTGCTACACTATTGGAGTCTTTTTTATCATTATTCTGATTATCGGTGTCGTGGAACTCCTGTTGTGCAGAGTTAGCCTGGTAATACGATTTACCATGTCTTTTATGTTGTGATCTACCTCGGTTATAATTGTCTCTATAATTATCATTTCCCTTGTTATAACCCCTATTTGGGTTTGACTCATAACATTCATGATCATAATCATCATGCTCGTTATATTGAGTATCCCTGTAATATTGTTTCTTTTGTCTCCATGAAGCACTTGGGTAGTTCCTATAGCTACTCCTTTTCCGAGAATTTCTAACATTATGGGTACCCCTCGCGTGTCGGGGACTATCAGCCCGATTCCAGTTCTTCAAAGAAGAACTCTGATTTGAGCGGTTATCTTGGTTTTGATACTTATTCCAATTAACCTTTTTATCAAATTTATTTTTAGCTCCTTGGAATTTGTGTGAGTAATTCTGATTATATTCTGTTGCCGAAGCAACTGGCATACTCTCTTTAATGTTAGAGTTACTAAGAATCATGTCAGGGTGTGCCGTGGCATACTGGTCACAATATTCTTCCATTTGCTTTATTGTACTAGGTTTACGCTCATGTAAGAACTCTAGGAATGATTTATTTACAGAAGACATGACCTTGTCTCTTAGCAATAAATCCGTAAGACCATCAAATGTTTTCTCTGTTTTGGATAATTCAATCCATCGTGAAAGTGTAATTCGTGCTTTTGAGATGAATTCTGAGAATTCTACACCTACCTCAGGTCTCATTGTTTTAAACAAAAGACGATAACCTTCCTCAGACAGCTGATATCTCTTTATCAAAGCTGCCCTAACAGCATCATAATTATCTTTGTCGGCCTCTTCAACAAAATATAACTTACTCAGAGACTCCCCTTTTAGATTTTCAGACAACTGATTCACATACTGTGATTTGTCAACATTATGAGATCGACAAGCCCGTTCAAATCTAGAAAGCCAAAATGTTATGTCATCACTGGTAGGGTTAAACGCTGGTACCTTGACCTTGTACACAAAGGGTTTACCATTACCACCAGATGCCTGATTAACATTACTCATACATGTCAATTTTAATTTCTCTAATTCAAACTCATGTTCTCTTATTGCTTTTCTCTCTTCAGCTTCTCTATCTAATCTTTTCTGTTCTGCAGCAGCAGCAGCTTCTAATTTTTTCTGTTCTGCAGCAGCAGCAACTTCTAATTTTTTCTGTTCTGAAGCAGCAGCAACTTCTAATTTTTTCTGTTCTGCATCAGCTTCTAATTTCTTCTGTTCTGCATCAAATCTCCTTTCCTCCACTTGCATCTGCAATTTCTTAAGTTCAGCAGCAGTATCAGCTTCTTTTTCTAATCTTTTTACTTCAGCTAGAGCTTTCCTTTCTTCTGCAGCAGCTTTTTTTTCTTCTATTTGAAGTTTTCTCTCCTCAGCCGCAGCTTTTTTTTCTCAGCAGCAGCTTTTCTCTCTTCAGCAGCAGCAGCAGTTTTTTTCTCTTCTGCAGCTAATGCTTTGTCATATTGTGCAACAGCCCATTGTTCTAAGTCTTTTCCAGTCTTATCAAGAGATTTTCCTTGTGCAATAAAATAATCTAATGTAGACATATTGTCTTCTTAAATCAGAAACCTGAAAAAGTAAATAAATTACCCTATTTCAATTTAATGGGAGACAAGTCTATACCATAGACTTAGTCTTAGTCCAAACTTGTATGGTTTATAATAACCAATGATAACTTGAGTACCTGTGGACAACAATAACTGTATCTCAAATACTGTGGGAGACAAGCCTTACAAAGGTCTTGTATATCTCAATGTAATCAAAGATCACTTGGGTACCTGTGGAAAATAATCATAAAGTACTGATCTGTACTATACTATCAGTGTATACCACTATAACTCCTATGTCATATGTCAACTAAAGACATTACAAAGGACAAACAAGAAAAGACAATATGAACACATTTGCAGAGATCAAATTAAATTAAATAGGAGAAATGAAAAAAATGATCACGGAACCCGTGATGATAACTGCAATAATATAACAAGACAAATAACGCCACAGTGTATAAACATAAGGGTGTAAAAAACTGAAATGAAAGGAAAGATGAGACCTACAATTATACAAACAAATCAAAGAAAAATAAAGAACAAAAAAAATGTTACAAATACAAATATGAAACAGTCGTCACAACTAACCAAATATTTGCAAACTATGTTGCATGCAAATTTCAATTAAGAAATTGCTCCCTATCGAACGCCAGAACAAGACCAATATCACTCGGTATTTCCTGTTCTAGTCACCTCCCATCCAGGCCCGCAACATATAAACACCTACACATATAAACAAATAACATGTAAGCATAAATAGCATATAGCATACAATATAATTTATGTCATGAATGGAATGTGTTGCAGGTATAGTGTTGTAAAGCAGGCACAGTTTATTTTAATTCTAATAACTTGCCACTTTATTTAGTAATAGATTTAATTTTAAACTATTACACTGTCAACTTTTCTCTTTTGAGCATATGAAGATCCAAGGATGAACTATGCACTTTATGTTCAACAACACTGTGATTCTTCTGTACGTTGAGAAATGTCAACAATACTGCTCCAGATATTTTCTACACTTGATACCACTGTCCTGTGTAATACTGTCTGTACAGCGAAAAACTGTCAACAAGCGCTGACCTAGATACAGCATCCTATCGGTAATACAGGTCAAGCTGACATCGACTGTATAGCTGTCCTACTGGTGTTGATGTGGTCAAACAAATGTTCTTTCAGCTGTAAACTGTGATTCTCAACACAAAACTGCGTAAGCTGGACCCAGGAATCTGGCTCGCCACTGTAAAAGTTTCTTTCTTCTTTATATGTTTATTTCCCACTCTGTAAAGTGTCAGTCTGTATGCTCTGTAAGGAAGAGTGGTGTGTTGTTGAGATCAGGCATGCTCCAGTCTACCCAGCTGTAAATGGGTAACTCACCCTAGTCCTGAGTTAGGGAAGGCAAAGGCTCCAGGGGAAGCAGGCCCTAAACTTGGTCACTTCAACCGACGCAGGATGGTGTATGTATGGAGTAGAAGTGTAGAGTATGATACCGCGAATGGTGTACTGTTCGTGTGCTGACCAATATAACCACTCATACACTTGTGTCTACAAGGCACCAATGCAGACTGCTGGAATCTTTGTTTACTCAATTTATTCAGACGTACACACTGGGACATACGAGTACATCATGGTATGTTGACATATCAATTTGTAGGTATACATAGCAGATCTGAAGTCATGACACATTCAGAAATAATGGGCAGTACATCAAAAGTTCAATGTCATGATACATTATGGCCGCATCCCCTATCTGACTAAACGCGTCAGTGAAGGCAGATCGGTAAATAACTAAAGTTACTTGACGTCCATAGTTTGTAGTATATATTATGAAACCACGAAAGGGGGGTTTCTAGCAAGATTGAGATTTCCCTGTCACTGTCCGATAATAGGATAAATAATCTGTTCTCTTGGCAGTGATCAAAACATATGATGACCGAAATCTAACATGGCCGCCTCCCTGAGTTGTCGTTCACTCATTCATAGGAAGGAGAATATAAGCCAGAGTTAATTTATAATGGGTATATAAATGATTTCATAAATGTTTCCATAAGCTCTACGGTGATCAGGTTAATTCACGTAGCCATAACCGCTGTAGGAAAGTCTGTCATCTTCGTCGATACAAAACACGACCCTAGCGATACGAAGCACAATGTTCCATCTAGGTCGAATCGACATGAGATCATCAAAATAGGGTCTGGCAATACATGGAGTCCGAATTATACATTGTACCGTACCTTAGGAGAGTCTCTAACATAAACTAGTAGAGATACCATCTCCTTTAGAAGAAAACCACTTCATGAATCATATTTCCTTAAGAATCTACCAGCCCTTTGAAAAGTGCGTACCCGCCATTATCACGGTACATCGGAACTCATCACGACTTGTCAACACAACTCATACTTCCGCTAGAGCGGAATAATAAGAATCTAGTCCCGCCTACCCATCCAAAATATACAATATAGGACTGATTCTACTTGTAATAATAATATGTAATACATATGAATTCAGGCCATAAACATAATAAGCAAATTAATCTATTTTCTGGCCCTAAAAATAAGTACAAATATAAGAGCAATATCCGTGCGCCGGATCAATATCAAAAACGATTACTCCTATAATCAAAAGTGTGAATCAAACATGGATTATCTCGCTTTCCCCATAGACAGCATTTTCATACACAAATGAATGAATGTCTATATCTTTTCCATATTAAATAGCCATATCGTTTTTTGTAATATGTGCGTCAAAATATGCACGCAACAGTTACCTATGTCTATATACCTGTTGTAATATTGTCTATAACTAAATATATGTAAATATATATCTAAATATATATCGTATAAATGTTTGTAAAATAATCAACACACATAACACACCCGCCATTATCGAACTAATATATTACTATATAAAAAGTCACGCGCCGCCTGCCGCGCCACCACCGCGCGCCACGACATTTTCCTTATATAAAAGTCACGCGCCACAACAGCGCGCCACTACATTTTCCTTATATAAAAAGTCACGCGCCGCCGCCTGCGAACGCCGCCGCCTGAAATCGATCGAGTATTTTGCTATATAAAAGTCATGCGCCGCCGCCTGAATTCGACCTAAGTTGCGGATTGTATACTACTCCCATCTGATGTTGGTGTCTAGCTTTGACTGAAGGCCACTTATACCATACACTTGTTAGATAAACTAGTACCACCAATTGGCACCAGCGACTAAGAATATGAAAAATAGAGAGAAAAAAATATGCTCCTGAGTATTGGGTTTCCTGGAACTAATATCAGGTGTCTTTCCATTTCATTCCACTTTCCTATCTGTCTCAGAACTTTACACTCTCTTAGCTTTAATATTTCCCAGTGAGCGGAAAATACCCACGGCATTTATATAAAACATGTTTACATAGAAATGGGCACTGGTTTCAGATGTTAAAATAATGATAGTGTACATCATTTCTGTGATCATCCACTCCTGCTCCATATGGAATTTCGGACAACCTCTGCTTTTGGTTCTCTATGAGAAACCTAAATAATGCAGTCACCAGCTCATTTACTGGGGGTTCGTGAAAACATCATTCTATGTCGTGAGATTGCCAGCCTAGTATTAACTTGGACATCCATGAGCAATTTTCCCATGGTAATAATGCAAAATATAAAATGATAAAATGTACAACTTACGACAAAATATAGACACTTGGTTGTACGTATTTTGATAGTCGTTAGTACTATGTTGGTTCGCTGCTACATGGAGCTGAGTTCACCGTAGGAGTTAGGTAGCCATATTGCCTGTTCTTGCATATTGATTTTATATGTACATTCCCTGTGGCAGCAGTTATTTATGTATTGGCATGTCATCACGCCGTGTGTGGCCAAGTTGTGTTCCTGCTAATAAAAGGGATATTAGCTGTTCAGAAGCGTTAGTTCCTTGTGTCACCCATTGTTGTATAGCCATACACTAGTGGACACGAGCCATTTTATGTGTCTTAGTTAAATCTGTACAACAGTGGTAATGCCCTATTGGTGGGGTGGGTAGCCAGCTAGCACCTTTCCCCCATCATAGCAGATAGTGGCAGGTGATAGTAATGCATAGGTAAATGTGACGATCGGTGTTATTTTGTCACACCAAAAAGCAGCATAATCTGTTTTAAAGAAGAATTAAGATTAACTTTTCTTCGCTGCTAGATAATGACACTGCAATGGATGAATCAACAAGGCTGAGACTGTTGGAGTTTGTCATCAAACGTGGGACTAGCAGAGATGGACGTGAGAGAGGATGCATGGTCGTATGTACAACCATCGTTCTAAGGGTACAATTAGCATTCATACCCTTCGACATTTGCTGAAGGAGACTCAGCACCTATGGGTTTGCCCGGAGTGCAATGAGGTTGATTCTGGTTAACAATAACAATAACAATCAAGTCCATCTGTTTTCTCATTTAAATCTGCCGTGCGGTGCCCAGAATCTACAGTACGTTCACTTTGTTGCATGTTTAGCTACTTTCTATTAGTTCTTCTGAAAGGATGTTTAATTCAGAGTTTTTAACATAGTTCCTTTAGGTGCTTTTTTGTCTTGATAGAGAATCGGTTTGAACATCTTGTGTCTAGCTTATAAATGTTTTCTACCATAGTTATTGTAGCTGCTTATTGTGTTTCTGTCTCTGCCTTGAAGTCGTTTGACAATGCCCCAGTGGATATTGATGTGTGAATGTACTGATTCATGTTAATATTACTTGTGTATACAAGTGTGGACATTTATATGCTTTTTATATATGCATGACTGCCAGGACAGTATGCACGCTGATAGAAAGGCAAATATTTAGACGTATCTGTGCGCCCCATTCTTAAGCATTATCAATACAGTTTGTTCGTTCACGAAAGCTATGTGCAAACTTGTCGTAAAATGATTGCAAGATGGACCTCACAGCATTAATATATGAAACTAATTCTTATAAATCAATACCAGAAAGGGTTATGAAATGCTGTGTGAAAGTGTTTTTCATGAGGTCTAACTGTAGTGGAGACTTTGGTAAAAATAAGTCTGTCACTTTCTGATTTGATCTAAATCTGATAGACGCTGCACCTAAATTCTACTACTTCAAGTTCGGGGATGTATGTGTTCACATTTTATTTCACTAACCTGAATTTCACGGGCTTCAAACTCCGGTCTACGCCAGTTGTTTTAAAAAGTCACATGTTTTATGACACACGGAGACTTCATAGTCTATTTATAACTGTTTGCGTTTTCAAAAGAAATGGTTGCTGTGTGCTGATAACCAGACATATGTCTTTGTCTAAATGTGTAATATTATGTATTACTAATAACTGAACAAAGCCAATACCCCTGTATCAAGTTATGTTTGCCCATAAATTTCGCCAGTTTTTTTTAAATCCAGATATCTTCCAGCGTTGTATATAAATAATATCTTCGTTATTTCTTCTGTGACTGCTAAAAAGAGAATTGTTGCTCCTTCTGTTGTTTTATTTGTTTTATTTACTTTGACGTTGCTGAGGTTGCTGTTGTTATAGTTTTTGTTAATGATGCGATCGTTCTTATTGTTTGTATATTGTTTAACTATCAATGTTGCCGTCGTTCCAATAGTTGTCTGCATAAAGGTAATAACAAATGATCTACAAGCTTGACTTTTAATAATGAAACTAATCATTGATACACTATTTTATTTATTACTTTTAGTTGTATGTCCAGTGACGACTACTTGTTTATCCTTTGACAGCGGATCTAGCCTACAACAGATTACCAACTCTAACAGATGGTGACGATAACACATGTATAACTTCTACAAGTTCTGGCTCATTGACAGTCATGTTAGATAACTCGTACTGGTTTACCTGTCTCAGAGTTCACTTCAACAATCCCGGTAGACATTTGTTTCTGTGTTTAATCTGTTGTCTTAAGTAGGTTATGTGTATACTCTATATTTGATAATAAGCGCTCTGGTAAGTGTCGTATTCTTAAACGTGACTAACGGAAAAACACTTTCATAAGATGTGTTTGCTGCGTATGAAATGTATCGTCATTACCATAAACTACATCAAAAATAATTACAATAATTCATAAATGGCTGTTTGTTTTAAATGAAAGAGTTAAAATGGTGTAGCAATGTGGAGCTCGCAGGGAACCAAGAAATGACTTTAACTTCGAAAGGATACGTGTAGAAGAAAGTAACTGATACCATCACAAGTCAGTATTACTTCGGGACGTCCCGGGGTAAGAGAAATAGAGAGATTTAAAAACACATAATGATGGCAGCTTGAGATGAAGTAAACAGGGCAAAGAAGGCCTTGACAGGACCGGGGAGGATATGAGAGCTTGTGGTGAAGATGTTGACAGATTATGATGTACAGGGAGCTGAAGGTTAATGACTGAATCAGTATCATCACTTACATCATCACCGTTATCATATCATGACCATCTTTCTGTATCATCGTGATACCGACGAGATCCTAAAGAAAATGTATTTCATCTAGTGGACAATATGTATATTATCCACTGTCCTTTTATTTCGTGGTTCGTCTCTCATTACAGCACAGACCTTGTGTGTTATATATTCTCTTTTCTGTGCATTTTGGCCTCATTAAAATATGTACCTACTAAACGATTTCATTGATTAGAAGTGACACTATTGTTGATTACAATGAAAGTTTTTCTATTTGTATAACAGGTTTATTACACAGTTTGACCGTTCAGTTTAACTCCGGCACAAGTTGTCATAACTCCAGGAATTCTACCGTCGACGATATAACACTAGACATCTACTGTGACCTGAATGAGAGAGTCCAGACTGTGACACTGACATGGGTGGGAAGACAGTACCTATGTTCCCTTTACATCAGCGGAGGTATGCCTTTGATAATCTGTGTAGTTCAAGAACATGATTCAAGTAGTTCTGTCCACATGAACCCACTTCACAAATGTGTTATTACAACGAAGTAGTATGTATATGTTTATAATGGAAAACAGAAACCAAATCTTGTACAAACACTTACAAACAAACTCTAGTACACATTAACGTACGTGCACACAGCATACATACATAACAACACGCATATACATACGTGAGCCTTTACACACTAGAACATATGTGGATGTCACGGCGTATTTTCTAGTGGCAGAAAAACTAGGTTGGTAACATCGTTATCAGCGAGTTTTGGCAACCGTGATAACTTTTTAAGAAACGACGGAGTCACGTGAATAGGACGGAAGTCGAATATAGATTAAGCAGGAAAGGCAGAAAGAGAGTTTTCTGGCTTATCCGAGACGGACGTGTCTTGGTTTCCCTTTTCATGGATTATGGATTATGGCCGAGAGTTTGCTATAGTGGTTTATTCTGTTGGACATAATTATAATTCTGGAGTGGTTTAGTGTCCGGTGATATTATTGTCAGGCCATCAGGTATAATGTGCCAGTGGATTGAGTTTTCCATTGTTGTAGTTCTGGTTCGCCATAGTGAGCGATTTTCAGTACCAAGTTTGTATAGTACAGTTATACTGTCATATGTGAGATTAATTTGATATATTAATTCGAGACGTTTCTCGGGCAGTGTTATATGTATTTCATACTGTTTTCAGCCGTGTGTGGCTATACTGTGTGCAGTGTTCTATTAAAAAGGGAATTCCTGTAGAAAGTGTTATCTTTCTGTGTCAATCATTTCATGTTGTGGTCGTCTCCTAGCGGAGCGAGCCAAGTATTAAGGTAGTGTCATTATTAAATCCACAGCATAAATTGGTAGTTGACATGTGATGACACCAGTTGTGTCCTTTTTTTTTGTCATTTTCGTTCCGTCCTGCATTATCAACTTATTTCTTCATTTTCCTCACTCATTGTCCTATTATTTGGCATATATTATGCATCTACATTTTTCCCAGTCACTCCCAGACTTGCTTACGTTTCCCCATGTCAATCGTAGTATTACAAGGCTAATAAGACCGGCTGGAAGATTAAAATTTTATCGCCCAGTATCGTGTAATGCAGACGGTTACAGGAAATCACTGTTGACACAAGGTAGTCTAGCACGATCGACGGAAAGAAAGCCAGATTGTTTGTCTAAGAAATCCGTCTGGGCGATGTGTGTAAACACAGGTGAAAATAGGTAATCGCTTCCGATGGTCCGTCTCTGAATCTTTAGTGCAGATACCCTGTCAGATGAGACAATATTGGCGGAAGGTATTAGTCAGGAAATGAGTTTACAGATGCGTTCGTACGTTTGCACAAGTGCAATCGGGAGTATAACTGCCATATTTTAAAGAGGTCACGAGTTTAAATGTTAAAATTGACATTTTAAAACACGCAGTGAATAGTAATGATTTAAGACTCCGACCCACATAATTCTAAAAAGACAGTATTTGTCTAAATCGAGAGCCTGATATAAACTTTAGCTCTCATTGGAAAGCTGCTAGAAAATACCATATGGTACTTTGAGCGGAACATGAGAATATAACCTAGTAAATTCGGAGACACAAATCAGATTGCATCGCAACGTCAAATTAGCTACTTCCAAGGGCCAGAAAGAGATCGGACTAGAATTCCAAATTGCAAGTGACAGACGAAGTATTTGGGCATCTTTGTAACTTAGAAAAGAAAACCTGCATTTTTAAATACCAAGACCGGAGACTTAAGGAATCAGAGCACCCGTCATAAAAGGAATTCTAAAATTTCCCCGACCAGGGGTTCGAAGAATCTAATCATAGTTGCTGTTTCCCTTCATCTGTGCCAGGAGATTGTGTTCCCAAAAAAATGTTAATTTGGGGAAAGTGTAAACATTTATTTTACAATGCGAATTTGACATGTCTGTACTTGCTAAGTGGTTATACCAGTCATAGGAGGCTGACAACCTCAACATAGGAAAATGGTATGTTCATAAACCACTGCAGCAAGCGCTGGTGTTGGTTTGATGCCAGTTCACTCAGGAAAGTGAAAGCAGAAGCAACCCCAGACTCCGAATGGAGCAGTGAGATGATTACCTCACATGTGCTAGGGTGTATAGTATCATTTTGATAGATATCTGTACTTGTATAATGTTAGTTCAGACAAAAGCCATTGCACTCACGCTGTTCAGACACATTGTTCCTTTTAAGTGACCAGAAAAATAATGTGATTTCTAATCATATTCCATGAGCTATGCTGTATATGCTCAGAGAGAATAACAAATTAGAGAGACCCAACTGGTGGAAGGACAGCGGGAAAAAGCGCCTGTTTAATCTCCCGACCTCAATGTACTTAGCAGAGGCATTTGTTCTTTTTATTTTGTCTAAAGTTCGCAGTTCGAAGCTACAAGACTGTTCGTAGTACCAGACCAGTTTGAAATAAAAGTCTTCGCCACTATCTTGTAAGTCAAGAGCTTGGATTCGACACTGAGTGCCCTCATCACAAAGAACTGACGAAACCCACTGTGGCAGTACTCACTTTGAAAAAGCTAAGTTCTTATTAAAGGAAACAGCAAAAGTTATAACTCCTCTAACAAGTCTCAGTGAAGACAACTTTTAACTGAAGTTCACCCATCAATTCACATTTATTTCAATTTGTTAAAGACTAATTGATTATTAAATTTGTTATATGTTATTTTACAAATTCATAGTTGATTTAGTTCTTATAGATAAGAGAGCGCATGTATTATCTACAATCTTTAATATATATATACACATATACATCTATCTACATCTATAGAATCAAATAATAATGAGAGGGATTTCGCTAGATTAAACCAGCTGGGGGCTTGAACGGGAAAAATCTAAATTGCATAAATCTTCATAAAAGGCGGCGGACCAGATGCTAAGTTAACTTTGCTATGCCCCATGCAGAATTGTTCTTGACTTCTGGAATATCTTATGAAAACTCCATTTAGATAGAAGCATCATTATCCTTCTATCTACAAATCTACCAAGGGTAATCTTGTGCTTATGTAAACACCTTGAAATACCAAATTAGTTACTCTTGAGCTGTGGCCACTGTTGGACCACTACTGCAAAGCTAAGGCAAGGCAATCCGTGACAAAATGCTTGCGTACACACATACACACATGAGTGAACACAGGCACAAACTCACCAAGTTATAAATATAACATGTACCTCTCTATTTACGTTACTCCCTACTGTCCCTTATTGTATTGCAGGTCGTAACGTAGCACTCAAACAAAATACCACACAATCAAGTACTTTCAGTGAAAATAACATGGACACCGGTGGTGTTGAGAAATCCTTTCCGTCAATATATGCCGTAGATGGGAACACGTCGGGAGATTTTTATAAAGACAACACGTGTACACATATAGAGCCGGGCAGTGACACTAATCCCAGCTGGAGTGTGACATTTTCAAAGCTACAAAATGTAAATCTATACGTCTTGTACAACAGAGATGGTGGTAAGGATATTTGATTTATTAAATTTATGACAACCATCAGAGAGCCTCCCCACACACACATTACATATATATATATATATATATATATATATATATATATATATATATATATATATATATATATATATATATATATATATATATATATATATATATATATATATATATATATATATATATATATATATATATATATATACTGAAGCACATTAAAAACGCACCACCTGTATAATCCAGGAACAGAGTGTGAAATGTAAATATAAGTGTTTACAAGTTTACATATTTGGAATCTTTATTAATTTTCCTATGAATCCATGCTGGTCTTTAATTTGTACATTTGATTGTTATGAAATTCATTGCATTCTGTGCAGGCAAGGGAGAAAACCAAAAATGCAACCAACAAAAAAATTCATTCACACTATCCTCAGTAACTGGTATGTCCACCGTGTGCTTGCAAACAAGCTTGGCAGTGTCTCCGCATGGAACGCACGAGTCTCTGAAGGAAATTCCGGGGAATCAAGTCCCATTCATATGTAAGAGCAGCTTCGAGCTGTTGCAGATTAGCTGGAGAACCTTGCCAGTAGACTCTGCATCCCAGCTCGTCCCACAGATGTTCTATAGGGGACATGTCTGGTGATAAGGCAGGCCAATCAATCGTCACAATGTTCTGCTGCTGTAGACATTGCTGCGTTGTGCATGCGGTGTGCGCACGTGCGTTATTCTGCTGGAGAAGCTGCAAGTATGGATAATGTGTGAACGCAGGAGCAACCAATGCATCCAGAACCTCATCTCGATATGTCACAGCATTAACATTTCCACGAAAGACGTGAAGAGGCAAGTGATGGTGAAAACTGAATCCTCCCCAAATGTGAATACTGCCACCCCCAAATCGGTTGTGCTGACGAACACAGCAATCTATAAAGCGCTGTCCACACCGTCGCCAAATCCGCATACGTCCATGTCGTAAATTTAGTTTGAGAAAAGTCTTAGAATTAGTGGTCCCGTTCAGAGTTAAGAAGGATGGTGAAGGCTCTGTGATAATAAGGGTTTTAGAAGTAAATAGTTGATTCACAGAGTGCTGGGGAGAGCAAGGATAGACTCTTTTACGACAATCTTTTCTCTCAATCTACTCCTTAAACTCTCCTGGCTAAACAATTATTTGCCAGTTTCCAAACACACATGCGCTCACACCGATTTGGTGCTTCAAACACACGGACGCTACGTAAATATAAACTATATTAAACAAATATGGGTAATTTGGGCTTGGGCCTTCCAACACAATAATAAAAGTTTTATGCTGTTTATTTATCATTAAAATCAGTCACAACAATTATCATTTGTTACAGGCAAAAATCATAGGTACAGAAAATACAAATAACAAAGTGAGGGGGGAGTATGAAGAAGGGTATCCAAAATACCCTTCCCGCTTGTAATAGACAAAGATAAACCCAGTCCAAAGATAGGTAGTTATCAGAAAAATAGATAATGTAACCCAATAGTAAATTCAATTACTCTGAAAAAGAGGTGTTACGATACTAAGTATGGGTGGTAGAAAAAGTCCTGTTATTCTCAACTGTTTTTCCCTTTTACTAAGAAAATGTAAGGGGGGTGGGGGTGTAATAAACAGAGTTATAAAATCCCACTTAAAGGAACAATACCGAGAAAAAAGTATATATCAGGTAAGCAAATTAAAAAATGATTGCAAAATAAATCTCATGTCATTCATGCACGCTCGTGATGGCCAACACTCATTTTCTCACACACACTTACCGATCGTAGAATCTGGCACTCCATAGAAAATACACAAACATCAATTACACGCGACACAGGTAGTGTCTTTTTCTTCTGTGTCCAGCCCCAGATTAACAGGTTTATGCGTTAGTATAGTCCCGAAATCGCTGGACGGTGAAGCCTAAGTGTTCTTTGGTTTTGTTATATTAAAAGAAAAGTTCTATTGGATGGCACAGTTACAGATCCAGGTGGTGAAAATGGGGTGGGGTCTCATTGATTTCGCCGCTGATGGTAAAACTTCTTAATGAATGAAGACAACAACTGACCGGTGCGGTATGGTTTACTTCGAGGGTTTTAAAATCCCGTGAAGAAAATATGCACAGTCAGTGTTCGGAAGATTTCTATTTTCTTTCGCAGTAGAGCAGTAAAATAATACTATCTAGCTCTGGCACTGTTTTTCTCCAGTTAATCTTAATTTAATTGAGGGCTTATAAAAATTGTCTTTGGGTTTGCTTTTTTTCTGGTAATGTTAGATAGGGAATCCCAACAGGATCGCCACAAGGTTTGAAATTTAAACAGTCTCATCAAATTCTGGAGGGTTTTTAAGAACCGAGTCTGGAGGACTCTATACAATGGTTTTAGCTGGGACGCAAAGGTTATGATCACCCGTTTAGCACAGAATAGAATTCACTGCAAAATATAGCACAAAATCCAGGGGAAATCTAACAAGATTTTATTATAGCTAGTGCTTCTGTAAATCTCTTCCAAACGAGTGATACAATGGCCTTCTGCAGGGTCTCTATTTATATAAAATGGAATGACAGATCAGGGGGACATGTTAGAATTTCACACCTTTTTAGAACTCAGGGAAAAGTCGAGATTCTACGCCGCCTCGTCCCCGTGATTATTCAATTCGGTGGCCGCTTCGTCTTCCTGTTCGTTCCGTCTTTCGAGCGGTTCCAGCGCTCTCCTCTGCTTCACACTGCCATGTTACCTAGCATCCGGAAATATCCTCTTTTGCTCTGATCGTCGTATTTGTCTAAGATCGTGTGCCGCTTTCTTGGTTTGATTTAGGCAACGCCTTTAAGGCAGGTACGAGAGAAAGGTGTAGCAAAATGCATGCTTCTGATCGCTCTAGAGGTTTCAGTAGGCGTGGCTTTGCCTCCCCTTTAGACAAAGCAATGTCTAGAATGCACGGAAGATAACAGTCTACATATTAATAGCAAATTTGGTGGCGAGACCGCTCTGCTCTGACGCATATTAATGAGACCAGGTGGCGTTCCACGTTTCTGTTGTGCATTGCTAATGAGTCCAGGTGGAAGAATTCCCGTTGACGATAAAATTACAACAATATTCTGGGGTCCTGATGTTATAAGAAGGGTCGTGCCATATCCTCTAACAATTCAGGGCCTTCACTTCTCATACTAATACGTACGTCACAGTCCATCAGCAAAGGTTATGTTGAATCTGCTCTCGTCTCTGAATAGGACAGCATTCCACTGCAGTCTAATCCCATCTGACATAATGCTCTGCCCATTGCAGGCGCTGCTGACGATGTCTGTGAGTCAGGTTTGGCCCAACATAAGGTCGTCTTGCAGTAAGGCCTGTATCTCTGAGTCGTCGTATGACTGTCATTCGAGAGACTTGCCCACGTCTTCCAGTTATTGCTCTTGCTGTTTGACTTGCCGGGAGAGAACGATTCCTTAGGTGACTCAGCACAATATGAAGATCTAGCGCAGGGGTAGTATCTCGTGGTTGGCCACTCCGAAGTCTATCCCGGTTCCGTAACGTTAATTGAGACGTACAATAGTGCTGTGGTGGCAATTCATCCTTCTGGCAATGGCCCGCGAGCTCATTCTGGTCTCCAACATACCAATGGCTCGTTGGCGGTCGTTTTCAGATAGTCGTGGCATTTCAAGCACATGTACTGGGTGTTTTGTCTCAACGGCCTTTTTATACCGAGTATACTGCCACACCGCGTACACATTTTCAGGGTCATAGCTGTTGGGAATCGTGTTGCACGTGTAACTTTTATTGTTTTCATATAATCTGCACACAAACCCGTTGGTTGAATCATGCACTTTCCATTCCAGCAGCCATTCGCTCTCTACCTCATGACAAACACGGGGAAAATCCATTCCCACACTTTTTTTTCCAGCTTCTCGTCATCAGTATATATAATAGTGGTGCGTTTTATATATATATATATATATATATATATATATATATATATATATATATATATATATATATATATATATATATATATATATATATATATAGATATATAGATATATAGATATATAGATATATATATAGATATATATATATATATATATCGTCTTCTACTTATATATCCCGGCTTAGCCCGGATCCATGTCGGAATGGGTGCAAGTCGGGGGTGGTGGGAATCGTTTTATGAAGGTTCACATTTGTTTGGGTTTTTATTGTATTATTGCATTGATTTCGGCTTATAACACAAATAATTTAAGTGAGGGCTTCGTTATAGACGACTTTGGTAGTACAGTTACTTGGTGAAAACACGTATAACTGTTCCGGTGTGCTGATTCGGGAAAATGCCAAAAAGATTGGCACATGTGAGAAGCACTCATCGCTCAAGTCGACACCGGCCACCGTGAAACGTTTGACGTTGTGCTTTATTAATGATCATCGAAAAAACTGACTTTTGAATGGAACTGTAGTCTCTTAAAATTGAACGGATAGACTCTCTATGAAATACATTGGTTTAGAGTACTGGAACTGTCGAAATGTGTACCAACGGGCATCCATTATTCAATGAATGATCTATGATTTTGATATACTATAATGTACCGAACGGGCATCCATTATTCAATGATGATCATGATTTTGATAAAGATCCGAGCCTGGCAATATTAAACAATACTGTTGTCAATTTCCCAGGTAATAGATGATATACAAAGCCATGTGAGCCTGGCAGGCTAGAACAAGCGTGATAATTGAAAAATGAAGTCCCTCATGCGTGGCTAGATACAAGTTTCCATTCAAAGAGTATATAGAATTGCAGGGAATTCACTGCATATAACCGTCAAGAATAGCAAGTCTTCAATTTATATGCCCATGTGGATCGTATTCCAGAAGAAGGGAGGTCCTGACTAAATTGTCCTAAGAGCCTAACAAGATGTGCTTAATTGCCGGCGATTTTAATGTTAAATCTATGGAGTGAAGGAACTCCACGGAAAATAGACAGGGTGTTGCGTTGAGCCAGGCTTTACATAGCTCAAACCTATCAATTTTAAGTGATGGACGTCCTATAAGACTGGTATTTAGAGCAGGGGATACTGATAGTGTCATAGATCGAGCAGAGATTTCTAGTGCTGCCGACATCTTTGCAAGTCGGGATGAATAGCAGGCTCAAGAAAGCGTTCACCTACCATGTGTAGTACTCATTGCGAAAGGGAAGACCACCAGACACAGGAAACCGAAACAGGCTTTCCAGTATCATTCAGACCTACATGATTGTAATCGCCATATGCACATATTGCGTCAAAGTGCGAATCAAAAGACAAATAGCATACCTTTTACACAACCACACTGGTGGAATTTGTTTTTCGGTTTTTTGAAGAAGTCTATGAAAGAATGGGCTACGAATAACGAATGAAAATGGGGAACTCTTCTCAAACTTCTGTGATTCAAATCAACTGGCTATAGCAGGAAGCATGTGTCCACATAAGAGAATACACAAGGCAACATGGATAACACCAGACTGTTAAAGAAGATTATATCTAGTTAATTAATTAAACTTGATAGTATTAGTAGTCAGATTAATTAATTTATTTACATCATTAATTCCTTGAATTATTAGACTGTTAGATAGACAACTCATGATTTTTTTGTCCTTCTATGCCATTATTTCTTACTTCCCTTTTTTCTAGAGTCAATTTTTCTCACTAAATATCTTCTGTCCTATTTTACGTACTAAGGATTTTCTTTTGTATATGGTCTCACATTTAATTAGAAATTTTATCTCTCTAACTATCTGATTCCTTAAATAACAATAATTTTAAGATTTTGCATAATCTTCTATATGTTCCAATTTTTCTCTCTAAATTCCTTCTTTAACATTACATTGTACTTTATTACAATATAACAATGCTTAGTATTGATTTACGTTACTTGCTTCTTCAGTATTATAGTAGACCTCACTTTAATTTTATTGACTGTTGATGAAGTTCTCTAATTGGTGACACAATGTATACTTATATTAGTATAGACGTTCTTTTGACTTACAATTCTTTTGACAACGCCTGGACATTATTAATTGTAAGCACATCTAGCCGTTTGTTCATAAATTTTTTCGCGATTTTTCTTAAACCTCAGTTCAATTAAATATGTAAATTTTTCGTCAGATTGTTGAAAAAAATTAATTCTTAATTGTTTTTTAACCTCACCGGGGGAGGAATATGTTAAAGAAGATTATAATGCCTTTTACATGTTGACCACACTTAGTTTTGTTAGCAGTTTAATACGCGGTAACAATTCTATCTGCGGCCAATATGATGTATTTATGCACTTATATGAATTATAATTGAACACGATATAGATTTTACGTCACTAGGTGATGATGACGCGTTAGGTGCTGCGCTAATTAATGCAGACCGTTATTCGAGGTCTTCTGTTAGAATCTTCCTTCCTAACCAGAAGTGGTTTATGAGCTCCCGTGATTCGGTTGAGAATTTAAATATTTGGTCAAATGACTTGTATGTTGGAGGCCGCCACTTTGTTTATGATGACTCCGGACTTGTGAAAAAGTTCCGTGGATATTGTAGAAGTAAGTCTACTATGAAATTTTAAGCATCGTAACTTTCTCGTCCACATTACTTGAATGTTAACCTGTTCTAAGGCATTCCTAGTACAGCGGCGAGATGTGTACATGTGGACTGACTGACTGTGATATCTATGCCTTTATGATGTTTTACCCATGCATGTATTTCAAATGAAGAACTGTCGTATTGTCAACATTAAACATGCCATGTTTCGTGGACCCAGCCACGAAAGTCATTCTCAACTTATTGAAGTTCACGCACTGCCTCGACACCCACTACATTCAATGTCGTGTCAGCACACTTTATAACAATCTCTCTTACGCACACAAACCACAACGTAACACAGACCATAGAACAGACAATCAGATTGATCATATATACATAAACAAGAAGTTTAGATCATCATTGCAGGATGTAAAGGTGTATAGAGGAGCAGATGTAGCAACAGATCACCACTTTCTGATAGCCAAAGTAAAAATGAAACTCAAGAGATATGCAATAATGCAAAATTATAGACAACAATTTACTGTAGGACATTGATGCGTGATGCCATATGATGATGGATGGTATCCGCATGTCTGGTTTTGTGTAGTGTGCAGATGTGTTCAGTCAAACAATGTTCATACAAAAATAACAGGGCAATCCACATAGGACGTCAGTAAACTCACGACGTATAAAGTCAATGATTCTTGAAACAGCCGTTGACGTTTTTCTTCATTATTTATTGTGGACGCCACAGTGACAAAATGGTTACGCGAATATGTAGACACATCAAACAGTCATTATCACAGCAACATTCAATACAGCAATAGACGGTAGACAGCATTACAATGATGAGTCAGATGCATGTTATATTTCATAGTGCTGTAAATGTAGTCAGGTGAAAAACTCCATCCTTTTCTATAACAGCCAGGAGATAACCAGATATATGAGATCAGTTCACTCTCCTTAGTCTGACTTCAGCAAGACAGACACGTCTGCCGAAGTATAAATAATGTCCTCAAAAATATCCTCTAGATAATAAAGGTTTTTCCAAACCTAGTTCATTTAACAAAGTAGCAAGTAATGGTCCTTGGAACATGCATCAACCGATGCAGTACAATACAGCGACATGTGAGCTGGGAAAACATCTCGTGACGACGACTTTCGAAGACAGGCTATGAATCGAAATCGCTCACGACCCAAAATCGATAGAGTTAATGAAAAAGTCAATTTACCTTGCTTTCATGAAATACACAGAAATATCACGCCTCCCGACATGTGGGAAAACACTAGAGGTATTATCTCGAATAAACGAAATATCCATTAAGAGGACTACACATCCCTGACAGAACAAAAAAAATAGCGGAGATCCCCTCTTCAACGAGGCATCTCTTTCGCCATTCAAATCGCTCACTCCACTAGTGGTGGGCGGAAACCGATCGACCAAAAAGCAAGACCAGTCATGCGCAGTCCGGCGCGAAAAATGACCACAGCTCAAAAACTCAACTGCATTCAATACCAACGCGAGAAGACAAATGCTTACCGAGAAAAGTAACTATAAATTTCAAGCAGTTGTTGCCCTTGCGTTATAAAATAGATATTGTAATAAAATGATGTTGCGAGAATTTATCACGCAACATATCACCACCCCCTCCCGATAAAAAAAAAATGTGGAACATATTTTTTTTTTTTTAAATATCAAAGAGCATGCGATAAGCGGCTCAAAACGCACGAATTATGCGCTGATAATTAATTAAATTGCCTAACATGAGGCTAAATATAGAGTGTCTGGTGAGGATATACCTCAACAGAAAAATAAATATGTCTCAAAAAATATTCACATCGGGGAGGTGTCACCAACACACATCACGTTAGCATGTAAACACAATATACGTATGCAAGTTACCATAATCATCATTAAACAGCATACTCTAATATTGTCTTTAAAAATGGATGTACAAATCTGATAGGAAAATTTAAATAGTACATTATTTGACATGTAATGACATAAGTACATAGTAAAGTTAAACTACATGACGATCCAGGACATATGCTCTGGTATTCCGAGGGTAAGTACACAATCTAGAACTCGTCATGCTTGATACTAGTAAGGTAAGTCCTCAGCTCAACAATGACATTCTGAGAAAGTACAAGCAATATAATGCTAATTAATAACTAATATGCTTCATAAGGTACAATACATTATTAATAATTGTGGCTGTTTAGTAAACTAACGGCCCTTATATTAACTACTCAGTCCTCCTCTATCATCTTAAAAAAAAACGAACAGAAGAAGATGACAACAAAGCACGATAGTGTGTACATATAAAGTAAGTACAGATGTGCTAATCTATTGTAGAAATATAGGTGTGTTATGACTCTGTAATATATAGGAATATAGGACAGAAGTATTAGTTGGAGTCATGTGGGCATCTAGACAAAATGTCAGCCATCACATTATCCGCACCACGGATAGCTCGTACCGTGAAGTGAAAAGGTTGAAGAGCTATAGCATATCGAGTGGATCTCGAACTCTTCAAATTCTTAGTCTGAATAGCTGTAAGAGCTTTCTGATCAGTCTCTAGAATGAAATGTGCGCCCAGGAGGAATCTTTGTAGCTTTAGAATTGACCAAACCATCGCTAACAACTCACGGTCTAAAACCGAGTAGTTCCTCTCTGCCGCATTTAGTTTTCTAGAAATGTACATAACAGGATGCAGAGTATTTGCATATTCTTGCATCAGTGCTGCTCCAATCCCAGTGGATGAAGCATCACTCCGAAGAACAAAAGTCCTATCAAGAGTAGGTAATCTTAAGATGGGAGGAGAAGAAAATATATTCTTGATTTGGTCTAGTGAAGATTGGCATTCTTCAGACCAACGGACCAGATTAGGCGAACCTTTCTTCAACAATGTTGAGAGAGGTGCCATGATCGAAGATAAATTTGGAATAAATCTCCCATAAAATTGAATTAAACCTAAGAGACTCCTAACTTGTTTCTTCGTTTTAGGAACAGAGATGTTCAGTATTTTGGAAGTATTGTGGTCTTCTGTCTTCAAGAGACCATGACCAACACGATGACCCAGGAAAGAGATTTCACCAAAACCAACAAAAGCTTTAGAAGGTTTTGCTGTCAAATTATTCTCACGTAGAGTGGACAGTAAGTCATATAACCCTAAATAGTGATCTTCCCAGGTATCACTGAAGAGACAGATGTCATCTAAGTATGCGATGACATCCGAACGATGTGACAGAATTCGACGCATCATGCGAACGAAAGTTGCAGGGGCGTTCATGAGACCAAAAGGCATAACATTCCATTGAAATAGACCCCTAGGTGTAGAAAAAGCAGTAAGAGGTTTGGCATGCTCTGCTAAAGGCACTTGCCAATAACCTTTAGACAAGTCAAGTTTAGTGAAGAATCTAGAATTAGAAAGTCTAATCAGTAGATCTTCTAACAAAGGCATCGGTTCAGCGTCGAACTTTGTGACCTGATTCAATTTGCGATAATCAACGCAAATTCGTATGTTCTTCTCCTTCTTCCGGACAATAACCATGGAAGAAGAATATGGTGAAGTCGATGGTTCAATTATATTTAATTGAATCATTTCATCCAATTCCTTTTCCACTTGCGACTGAAAGTGTATAGGAATAGGATACGGCCTAACCCTAATTGGATTATTGTCGGTAAGAATTATGTCATGTTCTATGACATCTGTGTGTCCAGGAATGTCAGTGAGAACATCCTGAAATGTTTGTAACATCGACGAGACTTGTCGATGTTCGTCACCAGAAAGATTAGGAGAAACAGAAACGTTTTTCCAAGATTCCGTAGAATGTAATGGAACCACCGGAAGGGGAAGGTTGACATCAGAGAAGGTAGCTTCCTCATCCTGAATGACAGACAGGGATGAATAATGACCGTGAGGTGCAGGAGCATCATCCGTTGCCTGGAAAATAGGCAGCAAATAGTCCGGACGTTCGTGAAATTCCGAAAGCATGTTTTTGTGGAAAGTTTTATGCTTTCCATCAATATCGACCACATAGTCAACATCGGAAATCCGAGAGACTATTGCATACGGACCTTTCCATGCAATAAGAAGTCTATTTTCCCTACTGGGGAGTAGGACGAATGCTTTGTCACCTGGACAAAGTTGTCGTAGACATCTATTCTTGTTAGCAAACTGCCTTGCCTTCTCTTTAGCAATTTCTGATGAAGCAGTTGCTAGCTTACATGCCTCAATCATCTTTTGTCTAAGAGCAATGACATACTCATATGAGGATTGAGTTTCATCGCTAATATCATCGGCAGTGATGAGATCATGTAATAAAGACATAGGGCCGCGTGGACGCGCGCCAAAGACAAGTTCGAAGGGAGAAAATCCTGTGTGTTCATTAGGGACTTCTCTATAGGCAAAGAGAGCCGCGGGTAAAACCCTGTCCCAATCTTGAGGATGATCTTCAGTTATCTTACCAAGCAAAGTCTTGAGCGTTCTATTCAGACGCTCACTAACCCATTAGACATAGGATGGTAGATACTACTGAGAGATCGTTCAATATGTAAGGTAGACATTACCTGTGACATAGTGTCAGATATGAGTTGAGTGCCATGGTCTGATAATATTTCTCTGGGGAACCCCAAGCGAGAAAATATCAACCAAAGAGCATCTGCGATATCTGTAGTAGATATGCTCTTAAGAGGAATAGCCTCTGGCCAACGTGTGCACATATCGACACATGTAAGGATAAACTGATGTCCTCTGGCCGACTTGACCTTAAAAGGGCCAATAATATCTATGGCCATTTTCTGAAACGGCCGAATAGGAATGTCAGCAGCCTGGATAGGCGCAGCATGTCGTGGTCCTCTAGATTTGACCTCCTGACATACCTTGCATGATCGGCAGTAAATACGAATGTCCTTATTGACAAAAGGCCAAAAGAAAGCCGCAAGGACTCTCGACTTCGTACGGGCAAAACCCATATGTCCAGCACATTGCGAGTCATGAGCATGTGGTAATATTTGCACTCTCATGCTCTTGGGAACAAGAATTTGCGAATGTGCCGACGTAGTCGAATCTTGTACCATACGTACAAGTACGCCGTTTCTCATTGCAATCCAAGATTTTCTATTTGTATCCTGATTCGGATCACCTTTCTTCGCAAGAACGAAGAATTTTTTTAAAGAAGGATCTTCTTCTTGCAATTTTATGAAAGAGTCACGAGTGATCACTAAGTGACTATCTTGGCTATCAACTTCATTATCACTATTCAGTGAAGTTTCGGGTGTTTGTAGAGCTTGTGCTCTTGTAACTACTGCATTTGTAGCTTGCATGTTATTATCTTCCCAAGCAGCAATCTGCTGTGGGGTACACTCCCTAACTCCGTGAATACGACCAATAATAAGGTCCGCAATAGGATTAGGTAAGAGACAAGCATGCACATCTCCAGTAAAGAAAGGAGTGGCAATGCGAATTACAGCAGTAGGATATTTTTCTAGAGTGCCGCCAAATGTGACACATTTAATAACCCTTCCTGTAGCACAAGATGGATCTACAAGCGATTGTCTAACACCAATAGTGGTGCATCCGGAATCGAAAAGTAGTGAGACCGGAGTATCATTAACAAGACCCTTATGTAGAATTAAAGAACCCCTCCCGTCATGCGCAACAGCAGCAGGAAGAGCGGGAAGTGGGTGACCACAACTCAAAGTAGTTATGGTACCCGGTTCGAATAAAGTACTGCATTGGGGGCATTTGTTTGCTCTCTCAAAGTCAAAAGCAGACCCAGTGACAGCGTCAAAGTTTTTACTATCAACAACATGATTACAGGCTCCCTCAGTTTCCTGTTGTACAGCATTAGCCTGCTGATATCTCTTTTTTTTTGTGTTGAGATCTACCCCGACTATTATTACCTCTGAAGTTATCAGAGTTATTATTATCTCTGCAGTTATTATTGTCTCTATTGTAATTGTTATCCTGTTTCGAATTCCAGTTTCCACGATTACTATCATGTTCACATTGATGCGAACATCTATTTGTTTGGTTCTGAGGTCTTCGGCAGGAATAACCTCTATTACCATATCCTCTTTTGAAATGCTTATAATTATTAGGATGATAGTAACGACCACTATCAGGTTGTCTCCAATTCTTCGAAGAAGAATCACCATGAAATTGGTTTCCATGATTTTGACAGAAATTACCGCTGCTCTTTCTATCAAAATTTTGTTGGAATCTACGAGCAAAGTTTTGACCATACGGAGCTGCCGAAGCAACTGGTAAACCTTCTTTCACCTTAGAGTTACCCATGGTTATGTGTGGGTGTGCAGTTACGTATTGGCAACAGAAATCTTCCATTTCTTTTATTGTTTTAGGTTTACGTTCATGAAGGAAAGCAAGGAAAGACTCATTGACAGACGACATGACTTTGTCTCTAAGTATTAAGTCCATAAGTCCTTCATAAGTTTTTTCCGTCTTAGATAGTTCAACCCATCGTGAGAAAAGTAATGCGTATTCTTGCAATAAACTCGGAGAATTCAACTCCATTTTCAGGTAACATGTTTTTAAATTGTAGACGATAGCCGTCTTCGTTAAGCTGATATTTCTTTAACAGAGCGGCCCTGACAACCTCATAATTGTTCTTGTCAGGTTCATCCACCATATTTAATATACTTAGAGCTTTACCTGTCAGTATCCCTGATAAACTGATAAACATATTTTGCTTTGTCTATGTTATGAGCTGTACATGCTTGTTCAAATCTGTCCAGATAGAACATTATGTCATCACTGGAAGGACTAAAAGTTGGCAACTTAATCTTAAAAGTATCATTATTAGCCTTACCAGAAGATGAACCCTTGTTTGAATCATTACCATTACTCATGTTCATCAATTTCAATTTTTCCAACTCTAAAGCTAAGACCTTTTCTTCATGTTCCATTTTTGCTTTCTCTTTCCTCTCATCAGGATCTCTCTGTAATCTTCCCTCCTCAGCCTGAGCCTCTATTTGAAGTCTTTCAGCTTCTTTCTCAAGTCTTTTATTCTCAGCTTCTTTTTCAAGTCTTTTATTCTCAGCTTCTTTTTCAAGTCTTTTATTCTCAGCCTCTTTTTTCAAGTCTTTTATTCTCAGCCTCTTTTTCAAGTCTTTTATTTTCAGCCTCTAGCTGGAGTTTTCTTTCCTCAGCTTCTGATTCCCTTTTTTTTGTTTTTTCCATTTCCATTTGGAATCTTTTTTCATCCACCTGCATCTGCAGTTTCTTTTGTTCAGCTTCCATATGCAGTTTCTTTTGTTCAGCTTCCATTGCTTTATCATATCGAGCAGTTGCAAATTCTTCTAACTTATCACCAGTCTTCCCAAGCAATTTACCCTGCTCAATAAAGTGCTCAAATGTAGACATGTTGTCTAACATATGAGTCCAAAACCTGAAATAATTAACTAATTTATTTCAAACCTAAGTGTAACAAGTCTTAATTAAGCACTTGTATATTCACATCACCTTATATTATCCCAGTCTCTGTGGGAAACAAGTCTCCAATCAAAGAACTTGTATATGAAATATCACCAATCAATTCTTGATCATAAGTGCACTTCTCATTCAATAGTGCACAACACTATTCATCATTCATTTATCATCAGTGTAGTAGTAACAGTGCATTAGCATAGCCCATTAACTAATTACTATAACTGTAAACAATGACTATGTAAACACATGCAGAATGTAAACATTGAAAATGTAAACAATGCAAACAATGTAAACAATAACAATGTAAACAATAACAAAGATAAGCAACAATACAAAAACGTTCGCAGAAATCAACTAAAAATAAAGCAGAAATTAATGAAATATCACAAAAAATGTGACGATATCTACGATAGAATTAAACAAAATACATGACACCACAGTGTATAAACAAAAATGTTGTATGAAACTAAATTATAGACAAGAGTAGGCTAACAAATACAAACAAATCAAAACAAAACTAAAGAATGCGAAATAATAACGAAAACAATATTAAAACATGTCATCACAGCTAACATAAATAGCAACAGAAGTCGCTTAGCAAATTCCAGTATCGGAAATTTGCAAACCCTACAGAAAACGCTCACAATAGACGACCTCTATGACGTGGCATAATCTAACGGAGACACCACCCAACCGAGAACCCGCTGAAATATAAACATATAAATATACAAATAACATATAGACATATAACATATAGAATGAGATGATACACAGAAGACTCAGCAGAAGTATAAGGGCACAGTTTACATACAAACAGGCCACTTAACTTATAGGCTTCCAATCGTCGAACAGCAGAAAAAACGGATGTCAATCAACGTCCTAAAGAGCGAAGCTCCAACGATGATGGCACATCTGAACTGCTTCCACTGCTAACACGATGGTACTTGAGCTTCTGACATACTGTGTGTTGAGTTGTTTCGGCACTTGACCTTCTAATCCAAAAGTAAGTTGATGGAAATCGGTACTTGGCCTTCTTCAGAAAACAACCCGTTTCAACCGGCACTTGACCTTCACAAAAACGACAGCACTGGAACCTTGACAGCAGCAACTTGCTTGACTTGCGTAAAAGATAACAGCAGTCCGAGTTATCCGGCAACATGTAACAACGCCGGGTACTGTCAAATTCTTGTTTCCGTCAAAAAGTTGAAATTTTGACTTTTACCGGGCAACGCCGAGTACTTTGAAAATTTTGAAGATGTTGACTGTCTTGAAGAATGTTAATTTCTTGAAGGATGTTGATGAATTCTTGTTGAAAATGAAGTGGGTAAGGGACCCCGTGTTTGCTGGTACCAGAATCAAACCAGCTTATGGCCACCAAATGATGCGTGATGCCATATGATGATGGATGGTATCCGCATGTCTGGTTTTGTGTAGTGTGCAGATGTGGTCAGTCAAACAATGTTCATACAAAAATAACAGGGCAATCCACATAGGACGTCAGTAAACTCACGACGTATAAAGTCAATGATTCTTGAAACAGCCGTTGACGTTTTTCTTCATTATTTATTGTGGACGCCACAGTGACAAAATGGTTACGCGAATATGTAGACACATCAAACAGTCATTATCACAGCAACATTCAATACAGCAATAGACGGTAGACAGCATTACAATGATGAGTCAGATGCATGTTATATTTCATAGTGCTGTAAATGTAGTCAGGTGAAAAACTCCATCCTTTTCTATAACAGCCAGGAGATAACCAGATATATGAGATCAGTTCACTCTCCTTAGTCTGACTTCAGCAAGACAGACACGTCTGCCGAAGTATAAATAATGTCCTCAAAAATATCCTCTAGATAATAAAGGTTTTCCAAACCTAGTTCATTTAACAAAGTAGCAAGTAATGGTCCTTGGAACATGCATCAACCGATGCAGTACAATACAGCGACATGTGAGCTGGGAAAACATCTCGTGACGACGACTTTCGAAGACAGGCTATGAATCGAAATCGCTCACGACCCAAAATCGATAGAGTTAATGAAAAAGTCAATTTACCTTGCTTTCATGAAATACACAGAAATATCACGCCTCCCGACATGTGGGAAACACTAGAGGTATTATCTCGAATAAACGAAATATCCATTAAGAGGACTACACATCCCTGACAGAACAAAAAATAGCGGAGATCCCCTCTTCAACGAGGCATCTCTTTCGCCATTCAAATCGCTCACTCCACTAGTGGTGGGCGGAAACCGATCGACCAAAAAAGCAAGACCAGTCATGCGCAGTCCGGCGCGAAAAATGACCACAGCTCAAAAACTCAACTGCATTCAATACCAACGCGAGAAGACAAATGCTTACCGAGAAAAGTAACTATAAATTTCAAGCAGTTGTTGCCCTTGCGTTATAAAATAGATATTGTAAAAAATGATGTTGCGAGAATTTATCACGCAACAGACATCTAAGAAATCAAGAAACAAGAGACATATTTAAGGTCACAATATCCAACAAATTCCAAGTGCTCCAACAGCTGGAAGATGTAGTGAATACAGAAGACTACTAGAAGCAAATCAAAACTGTATGGAATGAGACATGTGAAAAAATACTGGGGAAAAAGGAATGACAACAAAAAGCATAGATAACAACAGACACCATCAATAAGATAAAAGACAGAAAAAAACAAGAAAGCAGATTTAAACAAAAGCAAAACCAGAAGTTCCAAAGCCAAGGCTCGAGAAGTGTACACAGAAGCAAATACAGAAGTAAGAAAAAGTATCAAAAGAGGCTAGAGGAAGTATGCTGAGGATTTGGCAAGAGAAGCAGAAGGTGCTGCAGCCAAATAAAATATGAGAGCACTGTATAACAGCACTGTTATGAATGCTTTTGCACACATGCGTATGAACGTTCATTTTTGGAGATACGGCTGTCTGCATTAGCAGGTGTTTGTGTGTCAAATCACTTGTATTGAACGCAGCGATATTATTACGTAATTGGTAACTTTATGACGTATGTGTCGTCTGCTATTATAGCCCAACGGCTACTTTTCTGGGCTTTTCCCTTTTGTACGCTGACTAGTGAGGACGTACATTTTATGCTCCCAATCCGTGGAGACTTTGATGCCAGCGATTTCATGTGGCCATGTTCAAGAGGCCGCCACCAAAGTATTATTGGACATTATTGTTTACTGTCTTAACAGAGAAGTATAGTAACCAGTTTAATGAAATATTTCGCAACGATATCGTCTGCAACTATTGATGCCGCAGAACTTGGGATACGTCGTGTCCGAACGAACCTTTAGTCATAACGGCCAGAATTGGGTTGCCATGTTATATGCTTCTACAACTGACAGATACTGGACGTCTGAATGCAACGCATTATTGATGTTATTACATGCTTGGAACTATGGAGCCAAATAAATATCTTTTCTGTGGACTGGATTTGATTGGCATTGTGGTTGACTATTTTGAACTTACCAGTTTGTATGGCGTGCCAGTTGCACTGAATGACTCTATTTGTTAAGCCTACGATATTCGAGTTTTTCCAGCACGATCTGCTTAATTCTACAGTCACCACCTCCACACAAATAATAACATAGAATTATCCCACAACTAGCACAAAGAAGCTAATACGGAAATACAAGCAAACACGTTGCCTCATAAAAGACAAGAATGGAAAACTGCTCAGCAATATACAAGAGCAAATGAAGAGGTGGACGGAATATTTTTAGGACCTTTTCAATAAACCAGCTCCACAAACCCCCAAGACAATCAGCCAGCAGAAGAAGCGCTACATATTAACGGTGAAAGACCAACGAAGGAAGAAATAAAGAACGCCATAAAGCTTCTAAGAGATGGGAAAGCGGCTGGACCCGATGGCTTTCCAGCAGAGGCCATCAAAACAGATATTAACACGGCTACAGAGATATTTTGTACATTACTTGGTAAAGTCTTGGAAAGGGAAGAGATATCAGCAGAATGGAAGGGACGATATCTTGTTTAGTTTCCCAGAAGGGAAATTTACAAGAGTGCACAAATTATAGAGGAATAATTTTACTATCAGTGACAGGAAAACTATTAAACAGGATTATCCACGAGAGATTAAAAGAGTCCATAGACAAGAAACTGAAAGATGAACAAGCATGTTTTCGACAAAACAGATCCTGTACAGACCAGATAACCACTTTGAGAATAATAGCTGAACAAAGTCGGGAATGGAATTCACCACTATACCTTGGATTTGTGGACTACGAAAAGGCATTTGACAGTGTAAACAGAGAATCACTTTGGAAATTGATGAGGCATTATGGAGTTCTCCTGAAGATCATTAATTTGATAAAGAAAACATATGAAGACATGACATGCAGAGTTCTTCATGAAGGACAGCTTACAGAACAGTTTTGGATAAGAACGAGAGTGTGACAGAGATGCCCCTTTTCTCCATTTCTGTTCTTACTAGCAATAGACTGGGTTATGAGAACATCGACAACACACAACATAAATGGAGTCCAGTGGACTCTGACTAAGAAGTTCGATGATCTGTATTTTGCTGATAACTTGGCTTTTCTGTCCCATAACCGTAATCAGATGCAGGACAAATTGATAAAACTCGATGAGTATATATATATATCTAATAAGAGTAGTATATTATATATATAACCTTACTTGCTACCACATATCTATATATCTCAGTCAGAATTATTCTGGAATAGTGTGATGCTACGTTATGTGTCTAGGGTATGAGTATGGTGAAGTGTAAGTCACAACAACAGACAGATAAACAATTTAATTTAATCCACTACTCTTGACAACACTGTGACACTCACATACATATAACACTCTACAAAGATATCTTAAAAGAGTCACTGATAAACTTTCAAATAACAATATGTATTCATTACTGGCATGAATGAATATGTGTCCTGATTCAACTACAAGGGAACCAGGAATCACAATCAATTTAAATTACAAGTTATGTACAGAATGTATTTAATATGAATATTGTAGTGACATATATTAGTACAAATGTTCTATGTGTGTCAGTTGTGTAGTAGTAAAATGAGGTAATACTGGTTTTGTTTTGTTCAAGCTCTGTTGGTATTGGTCATCATGACTTCAATAGTTTGTCTTTAGGGACTATTATTGGAGATGTTCACAGTTCCTGATTTTAAGACAAGTAAATTCCCCTCTGAATGGTATTTTTATAAAGTTATTTCAAGATGAGGGGACATAATGTTGAGCTCAGCTGGCCAACTCTGCTTATCTTGAGTGATGGCGGCAGGAGAGGACTCCTCTGCTCGAATTCTCTTCTGGGCTCTGGAGACACCTCACTGATAGCTAAAAGGACCAAGGAGTATGCTGTCCGACACTGGATTCAGCAAATCTCTGACCAGATGCTGCTCAGTACCATCAAGACCACTGTCCCACAATTCATACGAATAACACAGATACGTTGATTAGCAATGAATTCTGGCACAAACTGGCACAAATTCCTATCTGCTTATGTTCCAGGCTTTTATTTTACACAAATATGAGCTGGCTTCAACGCACTGATGCTTTATCAAGCTTCTTTAAACAAGTGGTCTCGAACTAACGCTCCCAAGTGTGTATATCAGCGAGACTGGCCAATGAGCCACGTTTCGACAAGTGTTTGAAAAAATGTTATCTTTTCCCGTCTCCCCTAACAACCAAGATAGTATTTATAGCCCGACCAATCGTGGTTAGGCTTTCATTTGTTGCGCTCCAATCAATTTGGAGTTTACATGGTAGGCTATTTCTGTAACGTAAATTTTTTTCAAACACGTTAAAAAAAAATCTTATGAGCAGAAATGATTTTATGCTGTCAGGCACCCCCAATATTTTATTTTGGGTATAATTTATTAATTCCTGGACTATTTGCGTAACGTTTTACATATTATTTGTCAGCAAGCCCTAAGGAACCCAAAAATACTAATTTAAAGGAGCTACGTGGTTGCGTTCAAAATATGCAATTTCTTCTACCTCCTGTTTCGAAGATGTGCTGTCTGGGTACTGTTATGTGTTCAAACGTAAACCCATCTATTGTTATCTTTTCTAATAAGAGTCTGTTATGATTTATAAACCTAACTCTGGGAAAGGGTAGTGTATTTTATCACTGTCCGTCTGAAAAAGTTAGTGCTTGTAGACTTACACGCGTGATGCCAGCATTTGTATATCGCGCGTCGCGTGTTGCATGCGTTCCTGATTTTCAGCCCTCCCCTCTCGCTCCTTTTGTCCATCTGTTCGTTCGTTTTGGTAACGTAATATAATTAATGTTAGGATTAATTTAGGTCATTACGCAGTACGTCTCAATGTTTTTTCTTAGAAATGCAGCACACGTTTCATTGAAGAAGGCGGGTAATAATACAGTAAGCTTTTACTATCAACGTGAAAGCGTTACAATTTGCAGACGAAGCAGAAAACAAGGGGGATTTCGAGTACATTCTTTGTGACAGCACTGTTATTTTACCATTGCTCTTCTCTTTATTAATTTTATTTGTTAGGCTTCATATTTACCTAATAATTTATATATGTGGATTAGAATATTTCATGACACCTCCCCTCTTAAAACAGACATTATATGTCAGTCCTTTATTCTATATACACATAGAGAAATTTATTATTATTTCTGGGGTTTACGGTGATTCTCATCACACGGATGGCGGCTTAAAAAATCCGCTCCCAGATTGGTTTTTCCAGATATATATTCAATGCTAAAATTATATGGAGCCAGAAGCAAAGACCATCGGAGTAACCTAGAGTTCTCATGCTTAGCCTGTGCTAAAAACGATAAAGGTTTGTGGTCAGTTTGCAACTTAAATGCCTTCCCATATAGATAAATATTGAATTTCTTTATTGCCCATATTACTGCAAGACATTCTTTTTCGCTAGTTGAGTAGTTGATTTCAGCTTTATTCAACTTTCTGCTAGCATATGCCACTGGGCTTAATTCCCCATCCAATGCATCTGATTTCTGTAGTAAAGTTGCACCTAGCCCAATATTACTTGCATCCGTCCTTACTATGAATTCTTGACTTAAGTCAGGTAATTTCAAAATGGGTTTACTTGTGAGCTTTTCCTTCAATTCTTGGTAAGTCATTTCACATTGTGGTGTCCATGTAATGCGATCTGGAAGTCCTTTACGTGTCAATTCAGTTAACGGTGCACATATGGAATTAAAGTTCTTGATATACTTCTGGTAGAAACCACATAATGAGACAAAGGATCTCACGTCCTTCTTGGTTTGTGGTCTCGGGGCTTTCTGTAGTTTCTCTAAATTCTTTGGGTCAGGGGTCATGTTTCCCTGATAAACTGTGTGTGTCCCAAAAATTCCAATTCTTTACATCCAACGCAACATTTGGTTGGTCGGGCTGTTAAATTTGCTTCCCTAAGTCGATCAAACAGCATGTTCAGAGAGTCAATGTGTTCCTCAAATGTTTCTGTTGCTATAAGGATATCATCCATAAAATTTGTTATACAGGGATTATTCAGAGGATCCAATAATTTTCTCATCATTCTAGAGAAGACACTAGGCGCATTCTTCAATCCAAATGGCAATCTATTAAACTCATAGTGTCCTTCTGAGGTACTAAAAGCTAGGTATGGTCTAACCTCAGGCTTTACTGGAATCTGATAGTATCCTTTACTCAGATCCACTTTTGAGAAATATTTAGCTTTATTTAGTCTGGCAAACAGCTGATTTGTATCCGGCAATGGATCCACCTGTCCTTCTGTAATAGCATTCAGTCTCCTGTAATCTATACAGAGTCTATGTTCTCCAGAGGGCTTCCTTAAGAGTACCACCCCGGAACTATACGAAGACTCACTGTGCGAAATAATTCCTTCCTTCAATAGATAGTCTATCTCTTCCTTCAAAGCTTTTTCCTTAGCAAACGGAATCGAATATGGTTTCATACAGACAGGTGTGGAGTCTATGAGTTTCATATCATATTCCAATAGGTTTGTATGCCCTGGTCGGTCTGTTAACACCTCTGCATGATTATTTAGAACCTGTTGCACTCTCTCTTTCTGAGTTTTCGTTAAATGTGTACTGATTTTCACCTGTGCTGCTGTCTCACAGGGGTGTAATGGATATTCAAATGATGAAAGTGGTTCCTTTTTCATCTCCATGGCGATGGACAAGGTCAACAAGTGTGTCTCTTCCTGATGTTCTCTTTCCAAATATTTCTTCAGGAGATTCACATGATAGATTTTTTCTTTCCCCTTCTTATCTATCTTATAATTTGTTCTAGACACCTTCTCTAGAACTGTATATGGACCCTGCCATCCAATTTGTAACTTATTCTGACTCCCGGGCAAAAGAAGCAGTACCTTCTCTCCCACAGCCAAATTTCTGTCTTTCGCCTTCCTGTTATAATAGGCAGCATGTTTCTTCCTGGCTTGTTTCAAATTTTCATTGGCAAGTTTCCAGCCAGTTTTCAACCGAGTGGTCAGCTCATTCACATATTGGTATGAAGATGTAATGTTTTCCTCTGCCTTTTCATCAGTCCACGTTCTTAACAAAGCTACATATGGACCTTTAATTGTGTGGACCTATTTGTCCATGCACCGGTATGGTCTCTTCCACTTGAAGCTTTATAGTGATGATTTTTCCTCCCAGAATTATCATTCACAAAACGACCGCTACCAATTTTTCTTTTGGGGCTTTCTCCCCTCTTAAAATTCTTGATGAGAGATTTCCTCTCTACATCCTCTTCCTCCAGTTTGTTTAAGTCCGATTGAGGGATTGTCGGCTTATCCTGGGGTAAGACATCTTTTTGCACTCTCCGCATAGTGGCCATTGTAAAACAGTTAAGTGAAGCTTGTCCGTGAAAAGGGGCTTCCCATTCCATTTGGTCCACTTTATCAAATCTATATTTCTTTTTATTGTCAGGCCTAATTTTGCCCCGTGGCGTGTCCAGGTCCTGATCCATGTTCCCACTTGTGGGTGTTCCCTCATGTGCTATGCTACACCTTTCTACAAAATTCTCAATGTCCCATCTTGCTTTGGGCCAATAATAATTGTGAGCCACCTTTTGAATGATGGTACCTATCTTCTCATGGTCCCCATCTGGTTTCACATGTAGGCTCCTTATTAATTCTGTCCTGTATCTTTTTGGAAGAACCAGCTGTCCGTGACCATGGGATCTAGTTCCGGCCTTCCTATACATCAACTTGTTTTTCATGTAAAAATCTCCCTTGCCTGGAGTTGTATGACAAGTTGACAATTTTCTGAAACAAGGCTTGAGTGTTTTATCCCCAGCCTGTGCCTTCCTCATCTCTTCTGGAGTGGTATCTAACATAATATCCTCCTCCTGTCTTGAGGTCGACCTGACCTGAAGGGTTGCCATATACACAGGTTTCCTTCTGCAACGGTCAGTGTCATGATTGTCCATCTGACAATTTTTACACCACCTTTTTCCTTGGTTGAAAGATTTTCTTTCATCATATTTCCTTTCATCGAATTGTGGGAATTTATTTTTATTGTCATACCGTGGCCTATCAAATTGGTGCTTACCTTTATTTTGATCCCTAGGATCAAATTTATTAAAGTTCTGTGGTGCCCTAAAGTTGTCCACCTGTTTCTTTTTATTACCTGTTACCTCTGCTTGAGCTGCTTGATACCTTTCAGCAACATTTAGCAACTCACCCAGCCTCTCTGCACCTTGTTCCATGAGAAACTTTCTCAGGTCTGGAGCCATGGACTCTCTTAGTTGCTCTATAAGGACCATTTCCTTAAGATCTTGGGTTTTCCCCAGAGAAGTCCATTTCTCCAAGTATGTCTCGATTCGTGCAGAGAACTGGTGATAGGTTTCACCTGACAGTAGTTTAGCATTCCTAAATTTTTTCCTGTAAAACTCTGCATTCTTTTCATACCTTAACAAAAGAGCCTGCTTTAGCATGTCATAATTTTCCTGATCACCTCTGCTCATTTTTGCAAAAACTTCATAAGCTGCCCCACGAAGTCCCTGAGATAACTTTAAGCTCCACCTTTCTCTCTCTAACCCATACGTGGTAGCTAATAGTTCGTACCTATTTATATAGCTCTCAATATCATCGTCTTTCTCAACAAAATGATCTAAATGAAAGTTCATAGCTGAGATTGAGGCTCCTTGAGTAACCGTAGCATCAGAGGCAAAGGGACTGGCACCATTTTCAGGAGCATGGCCTTGAAACTCAAACTCCCTTAGTCGTAATTCATGTTCCCTTTGTAATCTTTTATCTTCTGCTTCCCTTTCTGCAGCTAATTTCCTCTCTTCCCTTTCTGCAGCCTGTCTTCTTTCCTCGGCTTCCCTTTCTGCAGCTAATTTCTTCTCTTCTGCTTCCAATTTCTTAGCCTCTTTGTCAGCCTCAATCTGCAACCTCTTAGTCTCAGCCTCAGCTTGCAACCTCTTAGTCTCAGCCTCAAACCTTCTTTCGGCTTCTTTTTCTAATCTTCTTTCTTCGCGTTCAATAAATTTGTCACATTCCGTTGTGACATAGGCAACCATAACTTGCCCATCTAATCCTAACTCTTTTGCAGTCTGAACCGCAGCAGATCGAAATTTGGCCAGGTCCGCCATTGTCTATCAGGTAAATTTTTATAATGTCTACCCAACAATTCAATTTCTAACTATATATCTAATGGACAACACAGGCACCGTGAGCTCAACCTTATTTAATTCCACCCAAGGATACCTTTTAATTCTTATATTCCCTGAAGTGAATTACCCCCAATATTTTTAATAGGGAAAGATTCAAAATCCCAAGAGCGAGACCCCAATATATGTGGTGAAGTGGGATGTTATAAATATTTATAAGGGACTTAGTGTACTGACTGAGATCAGCTGTGAAGGTATATATATATCTAATAAGAGTAGTATATTATATATATAACCTTACTTGCTACCACATATCTATATATCTCAGTCAGAATTATTCTGGAATAGTGTGATGCTACGTTATGTGTCTAGGGTATGAGTATGGTGAAGTGTAAGTCACAACAACAGACAGATAAACAATTTAATTTAATCCACTACTCTTGACAACACTGTGACACTCACATACATATAACACTCTACAAAGATATCTTAAAAGAGTCACTGATAAACTTTCAAATAACAATATGTATTCATTACTGGCATGAATGAATATGTGTCCTGATTCAACTACAAGGGAACCAGGAATCACAATCAATTTAAATTACAAGTTATGTACAGAATGTATTTAATATGAATATTGTAGTGACATATATTAGTACAAATGTTCTATGTGTGTCAGTTGTGTAGTAGTAAAATGAGGTAATACTGGTTTTGTTTTGTTCAAGCTCTGTTGGTATTGGTCATCATGACTTCAATAGTTTGTCTTTAGGGACTATTATTGGAGATGTTCACAGTTCCTGATTTTAAGACAAGTAAATTCCCCTCTGAATGGTATTTTTTATAAAGTTATTTCAAGATGAGGGGACATAATGTTGAGCTCAGCTGGCCAACTCTGCTTATCTTGAGTGATGGCGGCAGGAGAGGACTCCTCTGCTCGAATTCTCTTCTGGGCTCTGGAGACACCTCACTGATAGCTAAAAGGACCAAGGAGTATGCTGTCCGACACTGGATTCAGCAAATCTCTGACCAGATGCTGCTCAGTACCATCAAGACCACTGTCCCACAATTCATACGAATAACACAGATACGTTGATTAGCAATGAATTCTGGCACAAACTGGCACAAATTCCTATCTGCTTATGTTCCAGGCTTTTATTTTACACAAATATGAGCTGGCTTCAACGCACTGATGCTTTATCAAGCTTCTTTAAACAAGTGGTCTCGAACTAACGCTCCCAAGTGTGTATATCAGCGAGACTGGCCAATGAGCCACGTTTCGACAAGTGTTTGAAAAAATGTTATCTTTTCCCGTCTCCCCTAACAACCAAGATAGTATTTATAGCCCGACCAATCGTGGTTAGGTTTTCATTTGTTGCGCTCCAATCAATTTGGAGTTTACATGGTAGGCTATTTCTGTAACGTAAATTTTTTTCAAACACGTTAAAAAAAAAATCTTATGAGCAGAAATGATTTTATGCTGTCAGGCACCCCCAATATTTTATTTTGGGTATAATTTATTAATTCCTGGACTATTTGCGTAACGTTTTACATATTATTTGTCAGCAAGCCCTAAGGAACCCAAAAATACTAATTTAAAGGAGCTACGTGGTTGCGTTCAAAATATGCAATTTCTTCTACCTCCTGTTTCGAAGATGTGCTGTCTGGGTACTGTTATGTGTTCAAACGTAAACCCATCTATTGTTATCTTTTCTAATAAGAGTCTGTTATGATTTATAAACCTAACTCTGGGAAAGGGTAGTGTATTTTATCACTGTCCGTCTGAAAAAGTTAGTGCTTGTAGACTTACACGCGTGATGCCAGCATTTGTATATCGCGCGTCGCGTGTTGCATGCGTTCCTGATTTTCAGCCCTCCCCTCTCGCTCCTTTTGTCCATCTGTTCGTTCGTTTTGGTAACGTAATATAATTAATGTTAGGATTAATTTAGGTCATTACGCAGTACGTCTCAATGTTTTTCTTAGAAATGCAGCACACGTTTCATTGAAGAAGGCGGGTAATAATACAGTAAGCTTTTATATCAACGTGAAAGCGTTACAATTTGCAGACGAAGCAGAAAACAAGGGGGATTTCGAGTACATTCCTTGTGACAGCACTGTCATTTTACCATTGCTCTTCTCTTTATTAATTTTATTTGTTAGGCTTCATATTTACCTAATAATTTATATATGTGGATTAGAATATTTCATGACAAGGAGCTTTCATTGCATTGGGAAATATATGGAGATCAAGAGAAATCGGATACAACTCAAAAATAATAATCTTCAACTCAAATATCATGCCAGTACTACTATATGGCTCTGAAACATGGAGCACAACAAAGATAATAACCAAAAAGCTTCAAACTTTCATAAATGGGTGCTTGCGTAGAATAGAAGGATTAAAATGGTCTGATATTTTTTTCCAATATTGAGCTGATGGATGACAAGAACCTGACAAGTGCCAATGGAAAAAGAGATGAGAAGAAGACGATGGCGATGGATAGGACACACACTGAGGAAAACTGTTGATAGCATTACAAGGCAGTCCTTGTTCTGGAGCCCCCACGGAAGAAAGGCAGAAGTAGACCAAGAAGCACACGGAGAAGAGAGTTGGAAACAGAGGTGAAAATGATGAGGAGAACATGGAAACAACTTGAGATGATGGCACGTGACAGGAGGACTTGACATGTGTTTGTTGAAGGCCTATGCTCCTTGGGGAGCGGAAGGCTATAAATTGAGGGTTACGAAGGAATGAATAAATCCCTATATTCAACGAGGCAGTCGAGACATCGTGGCTGGAAAAGGAGAGAGCGACACAGTCATGGCGGATTGCACATACATGAAGAACGATGAGTGATGAAGAGGTGGAAGTTTTACATGAGAAAAAGCAAAGAGCCATCAATAACTTCACGGGCTTGGCATGAGAAGCCAGAGACACAGTGTGGGAGGCCTTTGTGACACAAGTAGGAACTGACAAAACACTGCAGAAATTATGGTTCTTACATCACAGAATGAGTGGGAAAAATACGAGCTAACCATTTCCTAATATTCTCAGCTCGACAGGGATAAGCCTGAAGACCGATGCCGAAAAGAGACATACATAATTCGAGTGTTAAATTACTCAGACGGATTAAGGTGATAAAGCTGCCCTCCAAGAAATTAAAGACTGTATACTGGGAAGCGATGAGGTGGCGACATACATTTCGAGTTCATATCCGAAGTAAATACACTGCACCGGGTCCTGATTGTGTACAGTAACACCACATAAAACAGCTTGATGACACAGGAATCAAGAATGTAGTGAGTGATTTCTACACCAGCATACAGAATGCTGAGATACCGGCAGACTGGCTATACATAGTTTCCTACGGCCACTTCTTAAACCTGGTAAAGAGCCCATACTTCTCTGCAGCTTTAAAATTACTAAAATGTAGAATGTCTACCGTAAACTACTTGAAAAGATAGTAGCAGGAAAATAATGAATCACCTCCAAAAAGTAAAGATCTTACCTGACACTCTCGGAAGCTATAAGCCAGTGAAAGTAACATGGGTTAATGCTGCAACTTTTGCTTATGATGTGTACGAGATGCTTTCCAAAGTAAACAGGAAATGGTTGCTGTAGCAATCGACCTAGAGTGTGCTTAAAACAGTGTCACATTTGAATCATTTATGAACTGTGTAATGGCTTGCGGTGTTAACCCTTGGCTAAGAAGATGGATAGCAGCTGCCTTAATTGAGAGATCAGTATAATTTCGCTTGGAAATATGGACATCAGACCCAATGCGCATTTGTCCCTGACTTCCCCGCGGTTATCCTCTGTAACCGATGCTGTTTAATATCTATACAGCAAAAGTAGTCAACATTGAACAAACTGGGTTGGAACAAACATTGTCTTTTCCTGATGACATAAAAATTCACAGAGCTGGCTCTGAATGACGGGAAATGGTTAATGGTATAAATGAAACACTGCTGGAGGTGATTAACTGGTGCAAGAATATTGGCTCCAAAGTCAATCCCAAAAGGCCTGTGTGTTGTTGTGCTCCTTAAACAACTCCATGGTGAAAACAAAGCTTCCAGATATTACTCTCAATGGGCAGACAATTGAAAAGGAAGAAACGCTGAAATATCTTGGAGTTACATTCGATCGCGGGCTATCGTATAATTACCATGTTCAGTATTATGCAGGAGAGGTCTAGCAGCCATGAAAATAATGGCCGAAGTGCATCTGAAGCAGAGATTACTATTTCTTCTTTATCATCAGCTAGTCATATTGATCATTGAGTGTGGGCTGGAAATACTCACGCTGTCATTAACGCAAAGTGAACTACTCGAACGCATTCAAAATGAATGGATGCGTATAGTGTTAGAATCTACATGAGATACCCCTATTGTGACAATCAGGTACATGCATGGAGTGCTGTCGATTAGCTGTAGATATGCGATAGCCCAAGTAAAAGTCTATATGTGAGTAACCATATACAAACGGCGCCCCCTGCATGGATACAAGCTGACGTTATGGAAGCATGAATAAAGAGGAGGATGTCATGGATGGTGCAGTGTCCCAAAGTGGCTTATATAAGAGTCTGTCTTTATAAAGAGACTTGACATCAAGTCTGAGAAAGGTCTGAGAAGATAGATTAAGAAGAGATTTTAAGTAAATGTGGAGGATGAGACTTATAGCTTCGAGGGTGAGAATCTAGATTGACTCTTCCTCGCCACTTGTGACTTGGTTTATAACTACTGTCTCACCACCTCTTGCTCCGTGGAGATAAGGTGTATACAAATAAATATCCACAGAAACAACTGTACAGCTAAGAAATACAGGTACAGAATAGAAAAGGACAAACTGATCGAGTGCACATTTATAAGTTTATAACAATAACTTTTCCACACAAAAAGGATCAACGTGCAAGTTCGCACACACTGAAAAGAGAACAAAATAAATTAAATGACACACATATCAAATGTCCACGCTCTCTTCCACACCTACAAGTGAAACAACTAATGTTTAGAAAAAAAGAAAAAAAAAAGGGGGGGGTCTCTATGTAAGAGACACCAACAACTGAAACAATGCTATTTCGAACTGAGAAACCCTGTGGAGTCCAACAAAACAACAGACTACACTCCACCAGTTTTCCCTCTTTCCCGTTTAATCAGATAGAGAAAGAATTAAAAACGAATCTGACTAACAGGTTTCAAAGACACTCCAGGTTGCCCTACACAACTAACTTCTACACGACTAAATTCTACACAACTAAATTATGCACAGAGCCCTCTGCTTCATCTACCTCAGAGGCTCACTTCCAGGTTATATCTATCTAATCCTTCAGTTCCTAAAACAACTAACTCCATTCTCTCCCCTCGCCTTCAGTTTGGTGCCCTCCTGTCGCTAGTCTTCTTCTTAGGTTCAGATGCGTCACCCTTCGTCGGGTACCTCCTCCCGTTAGTATTCGTGGGGCATGGTCTCCATGTCTCCTCTCCAGATTAACTGATAAAGGGGCCCTTCGTGAATATGTATCTCTATTGACATACAGCGGTAAATCTAGCCAATAGTGATGGTACACAATTTTTCACACAACGACGATTAAACCGCTTCGGGGTTTGGCCTTCTGCTTTATTGTGGCAGTATGTAAACAATACAAGGCAACGTAGCCTGTTGAATATTGGGCCGTGAGAGCCAAGCGCTCCAATTTCTTGGCAATTCCATGCTGAGGTATATGTTCCCACAAGTCAGGAGAATCCCCGATGCCTCGCTGTCTTGCAGAAGTAACTAGGGGCGTCCGTTACTTTGCGCGTATCCCTGCTATCAAACATCGTAATGTCTCTCGCCTCCCTCTCCTAGTAGAAGGCGATGTCGGTTGTAGGCTTAGGGGTTGCCTACGACGCCGTGAATTGCTGTAAATAAATAACAACCTTTTGTAACCAATTCACTACAACTATAATTCAACAACATTACTGTAGAAACTATGTGTGTTGACTATTGTAGAAGTGTAAGTGAAGACTTCGCTGGTAAAGGAGTCCACCACTGTAACCAGTGGGGTGTAACAGTGTAACCGGTATGTGTACAAGTAGTGACACACTATAGTTCTTGTAGAAGTATGTTGCTCTCCACTGTAGGCGTATGTGTGGTTACCATGTAGGACAACACGCCGTTCACTCCACATGCATAAGTCAATGACGTTGGAAACAACTTGCACAGTTCAACGATTTATTACTGTAACATCACGTCGACAACAGACATCATCAGAACATCAGACAAGCATACTGTCACTGACATATTGTTCAAGCACTTCCTAGACATAGCAACAGGTCCCGTACAATCATAATGACAATAACCCTTGGGCAGCCTGCACGTATCATAGTGCTAGAAGTATGTCAATAATTTCTATCTATCCCCATGAGTGCCGAACTCGGATATATAATTTCTTTCTGTCCTTCCTCCGACAGAACACATTAGATGCATCTATAACAAAGCGAGCCATGTAAGTGCAGGCTCAAAATATAATCTTTTTTGTCCTTCCCCTGAACAAACACAGTAGGTGCATCTATAACAATACGAGCCGTATGAGTGCGGGCTCAACATATAATCTCTTCTGTCCTTCCCCTGACCAAACACAGTAGGTGCATAATATAACAATCTCATAATCTCATGGACTCTCCTCCGCACTAGGAGAAAGTCGCCTTAGTATCAGCCCACTAACTTAGGCTGGTAGCATCAAATTACAAAGTACAAGGCTGAAAAAATTAAATAGTTTAAAGGGTATCTTTACCTTGACTGCCTTCAAGAATAACACCACAAAACACTCGCCATCCTAGGCTCTCCAAAAATGTCAGAATTACATCAAAGGGGAAATATCAACCCTTATCTAAAAACACAAAGGACATTGCAATATGTTCACAGTGTCAGGGAAGAATTGCTGCAACTCCGTTCAGCTCCAAGACGCCCGGACGATTCTAAAACCACAGTCTTTTTCCGCGCCCAAATCATGGCGCATGCGCAAATAAATCGCGCGACATGAGTTTCGTTCACTACAGGAATGTACTCAAAACTGTTCCAAGAAACTCTACGAACAGAACCTTATATGGACATATAGCTGGACACAAGTAAACCCAAGGGGATATAACCAATAAATCAACCTTATTCTAGAAAATAAAACTACTGGTAAACTCCCTTAGACCACAAATATAAGAAGAAGAATAAAGAAGGCACATTAAAGCTAACTGACTCTTAACAGTCTATCGCACCCCCCAGGGAAAAAAATGTTAACATCATTTTTTTTTTGAAAAAATACAATGACAGAAAAAACAAACGAGGGCGGTAGCATCCTGTCTATACACAAATATACTCTAAATATAACGACATAACAAAAACCAGAAATAAGAGTGACTTTTAAAAAAAATGTAGATAGAACGACAAGATATCCGAAGAAAAGTGACGAGTGCATAAAGACAAAATGAGATACAAAAAGAAAGAGCAAAGATGAAAGAAAGCAATCCCTTGAGAATGAAGAGGACAACAATAAGATAATCAAATACATGACAAATAAATATCATGATAATATTACAGCATATGAGACAATCCTAGTTATCCATATACCTCACAATAAATAAATAATGAGCATGATACAACAGGCTCGTAACGCATACGTGATGCGCTGAAGAGATCAAAACATACTACGCCAAAATCAGTCTATTCTGACGCACAATAGAGCATCGTGTGAGAAGTAAAAAAAAATCTCACAACGTTAGAGAAATTTCATACGCCCAGCACCAATACAATATAAAATAGGTGCCACACTCGTACAATAAAGCGCAGGAAATATGTACGCGCTAGAAAATTACATCATATGACTACATATATCCCACATAGAAAATATTTACCAAATCGACATGTCTTGTAATAACGAAAATAGACGTGTCATTCGCTGTTTATTCTTATTAACTTTTTCATATACATATCATATCATAGTGTCATATCTTTTAATTTAATATTATATTAATGTACACTACTGTAAATTAACAAGTATGAATATAGATGACTTCAGAAATTCCATAGCATTCTGTTCTGAAGATGGTGCCACTTCGAACTAGACATACGTGTAATGACACATGATAAGCAAGGACGTCACATCTAGAAATAGCTTGCAGACTGTTGAGCCTCTCTATCTAACAGCACTGGTTCGCTGTGAGAAAACACAAATGATACACGCTGTTTTATGACTGTAGGATTTTTTAATATATAATAGTCAATCCTACACTTTCACTTATTAAATGTGGCTATGAAAACTTTTGGCCCATATATGGCTATAATTAAACCTTCCTCCGTTACTCTAAGACAGTAGCAGAGAAAGTAGTACAGACTATTCTAGAGTCTTAACTTAATAGGATCATAGATATGTACTATCTGAGTGTTAATCTATAACAATAGCTATCAAAATAATCCCGAAATATATAACGAGGTCTTAGAAAAGAGTCAAATAGCATCATGTGGGGATCTTGACATTATGTCTGCCATTACATTATCCGAACCACGGATAGCTGGAACTGAGAAGTGAAAAGCTGTAACGCAATAGCATACCGAGTAGAGAATAGTCGCGAGTATACCCATGATACCCACGCCAAAAGGTAAATCTAGAAGATGATAATGATGACCATGAGCGTCATGGTGGCTATCAATCTGAGATTTTGCGCAAGACAAAGAAAATGCATTTGACAAATGCGTATCTCTCACAGGCTGAAGTGAAGTCATAGCCTGTGTGCCGAGCAAAGAAACAAGTAAGAAACATAGAATAAAGATGTAAAAGCAACAAGTAGTAAACTTGGACCTACATCGAAGTTTAAAAGAAAAGCAGTGAGTGCGACAAAAAGTTGTAAAGGACGAAGATACTGAGCTAATAAGAAAGTTAAAGAAAGTCATGAAGTATAGATATGTACTAACAACTAAAATCGTACATGTAGCAAAGGAAACGCTAGGCATAGCAGCAACGAAAATGCAGTCTACGTGACTGGATATATATTCAACCGTAGCGATAGAGTTAGTGGCAGTGTCGGACAAAATCGAAGGATCTTCTTCTACAGTAGTAGATAAAGGATAATCAAAGTTAAAGTTGCGACGTACTGAATTATGTCGAACTGGACCAAAAGAAGCACCAACAATAGCATGATGAACATTCGTATCATCAATACTTGAAAATTGCACCACATTAGCAGAATGTATCACGTGCGAAGATTTAGGAATAGTCATTAAGGTTGTATCAACAGAATGCACCTTGTTATAAGACCGTGGCATAACCCCTAAGGTGGAAGCAGTAAGGTTATGTTGCCGCTCCCAAGCAGCTATTTGTACCGGCGAACAAACTTTTACCCCATGTATCTGTCCGACAGTAAGGTCGGCGATAGGTGCTCTGAGCAAACATGCGTGTATATAACCAGTGAAAAACGGTGTGGCAATGTGGACAATGGCAGTCGGAAAAGTCACGACTGTCCCAGCGAATGTCACACATTTCACCATATTACCAGATGGATGAACTAAAGACTGTCTAATTCCAACAGATGCGCATCCAGAAACAAAGAGAACTGAGACTGGATTATTATTCACAAATCCCATATGTAGAGTAAGAGACCCTCTTCCGTCATGCACCGATAAGGCAGGAAGAGGAGGTAGAGGATGACCGCAACTCAAGGTAGTTATAGTAGTAGGTTGGAACAAAGTTGTGCACTCCGGGCACTGAGATGCTCTCTCAAAATTGAAAGAAGAGCAACCAATAGCATTAGAGACATTATTATTATTGTTACTTTGATCATTAACAACCTGAGGCTCTTGTTGAGCAGAGTTAGCCTGGCGATGCGATCTATTATTTGATCTACCTTCATATCGTGACCTGTCGCGGCTATTATCTCTATTGGAAGCATTGTTATTTTCTCTATTGAAATTATTGTTCTGATTTGAACTCCTGTTAGCATAGTTGCGATTGTCGTTTCCCCTTTGATCAAAATCATTGTTGCGATTATTATTTCTCATTTGATCAAAATATCTATTTGATGGGCTTTGTTGTCTCCGAGAAAAATTATTATCAGGTTGATAACCTCTATTGTAGTTACCCTTCCCAAAATTTTCATAATTGTTGGGACCAAAATTTTGAGGGTCGTTAAATTGTCTCCAATTTCTTGAAGAAGGAGAATCACTATGTGGTGGAACCCATTGATTCTGTCTAAAATTTCGATTATTTCTTCTATCAAAATTTTGATCAACACTCTGAGATCTACGTCGCCAATTAGAATCATATAGTGCTGCTGAAGCTACTGGTAAACCTTCTTTGACTTTAAAATTATTAACAGTCTTGTCTGGGTGCGCATGACATACTGGCAACAGTATTGTTCCATATCTTTTATGTTCGTAGAGTTACGCTCATGTAAGAATGCAAGAAAAGACTCATTAACCGATGACATGCCTTTGTCACGCAGCAATAAGTCCATAAAGGCTTCATATGTGTGTTCAGTCTTCAAAAGTTCAACCCAACGTGTGAATGTAAATAAATTCTGAAAATTCTACCCCAGATTCTGGTAGCATAGTCTTAAAGCAAAGACGATAACCGTCTTCATTGAGCTGATATTTCTTTAACAAGGCCGCTCTGGCAGCATCATGGTTGAACTTATCAGGTCCCTCTACCATACTTATAGTATTTAATGCATCACCTTTAAGTATTTCCATCAGTTGTGCAACATATTGCGATTTGTCTACCTTATGGGTTTCGCATGAAAGTTCAAATCTATTTAGATAGAATGTGATATCGTCACAAGTAGAGTTGAAAGCAGGTAATTTGACCTTATAAGAACCAGCATTCATCTTACTAGAAGATGTTTGGTTATTTGAATAATTTTGGGAACTACCCATAGTCACCAACTTTAATTTCTCCAACTCCAAAGCTAAAATTCTTTCCTCATGTTCCATTTTCTGTTTTTCTTTTCTTCTTCAGCTTCTAGCCTCTTTTGTTCAGCCTCTCTTTCTAATCTCTTTTGTTCAGCCTCTCTGTCCATTTGCATTTTTTTTCTTCAGCCTTCTGTGCCTTGGCATATTGAGCAAGTGCAAATTCTTCTAATTTTTCTTCACTTTTGCCAAGGGCTTTCCCTTGATCAATAAAGTAATCCAATGTAGACATTATGTCTAATTATGTGATATAACTTACTTACTTAGTCGTTCCCCTTCTACCGTGAGGTGTAGAGGTATGTGATATAACACCTTGTATAAATATTTATCAACTGAATAACTCACTTTGTTTAAGTCACACTGTCCCAACTCAGTGGGTGAGAAGTCTTTATACCAGAACTTGTATAATTACCTTACTTGTCACTAATATAATTACTCAATTGTATACATAATGTGCATAATAATATTGACAGTGTATAATAGCATATACGTTACAAACAAACATAACAGGGACAAGATATAAATCACAAATGAAAACGTTCGCAGGAGTCAAAACAACAATAAAGCAGAACTAAAAGAGAATGTTACAAAAAATGTAATGATAACTGCGAATAATTACAATAAGACAATGACAACACAGTGTATAAAGAAAAAGGTGTATAGAAATAAACGATAGGAAGGGGAGGCAGATAATTACAAACAATTTAATCAAAACTAAAGAACAGAGAAAATATAACACATCTCGTCACACCTGAACAAAAATAATAATGACTAAATCTGGCGTAAACAGAGTATGCCCGTGATTATCACAAGAGATCTTTTACGAAAACAGACTTAGTCACTGATACAAGGCTATTAACTGCCATCACATTGATAAGAGTGTTTTGCTGGGAAGTGTGATGTTACTGCTTTCATACGGTCATACTGGACACGTAGATGAATGGTCAACTCGTCCCGACACAGTGCTGACATCGAGTGAGAATGCAGATGTAAAGGATGCGAATGCGTGTACAGTTCTGTGGAGTTGACAAGTCACTCACTCAAACATAAGCAGAAGTCAATAAAGGGTAGACTGGTGATGACGTTTCACACGTTTAATAACGGACGTACACTTCGACAACACAGCTACAGTCACTTGAACAGGTTGGTAAGAAATCATCGTATATTTGACAAAAGGGTGACAATATCAGATGTACATTTATGTGGCGTGTCAATATAATGGAACGATAGTAAGCAAGCATTCAATCTTCGGGTTGTCTATCGTCTCATGCTTCAACCGACTAATCGCGTCAGTTAAGGTGAATCCATAATCATCAACAATGGTTCACTGTCAGAACCTTCTTCTGGCTAAGTTTCTCAAGCCGTAAATTTATCAAATACTTATGGCGACAATGTTAAACCACAGTAATGGGTTTTCATAATATGTAGATCTCTGTACCATCATCAGATAATAAGACCTTTTCTGTTCTCCGACAATGATCCGCTACAACGGCGGGAATCCAAAAATGGCTCTTCGCCATGAGCTTCGCTCACCCAGGATGATAAATTAAGAAGCAGAATTACTTCGTTATTCATACGTAAATGTCCTCATTGGGCTTCCATACATATCTGTTATCAACAAGGCTGGTTACATCAAATAGTCTAGCGCTGCAAGATAATATGTCGTCTTCCTCTGTAGTCAACAATCCTAGATGTACGATAATACGTCTCTCATCTAGGCTTAGCAAAAGTTAAGCAAAAAAAAAGGGTTTGGTTTTACCTTGCTTTAGGAACAAACACATTATCGAATAATGCACGCCATTCCTTGGCGTTAATAATAAACATTAGGAGAATCTCTGATAATACAGTCATACAGAGTAACAATTTCCTTCCTAGAATAATTAACAGAGATCAATCTTTAAACTTTCTAAACGACTAGCCCATAGCAGCGACATGACAGCCTTCTTGTCGACACCAAATCGACGCATGCCCTGAACTACCTTTTTTGACCCACATCGTTCAGCTCAAAAAATAGGCCGACATAGAAATACAAAGATTCACAGATATAAGACCGAATCACTTTAAATAGTCAAGGAATACATATAAATTCAGGCCATAAACATATTAAGCAAGACCAATCTGTTTTCTGGCCATACCAGACGCAAAATGACATAAATCCAGTATTCATACGCCAGACCGAGACACAAGAACAGATAAGTCACAGAACCGAATACAATATCGAGTATTCAGAATTCTGTCCCTTCGACTGAGAATCATTAATTCTCAAATAAATACTTTTTCATCAGACAAATAGATAACTTTAAACATATATTGCCTACTAAGAATCTGTTGGTAATAGAGTACCGCAACCAACGGGGGGGGGGGGGGGGGGGGGGGGGGGGGAAGGAATGAATTTTTTATTTAAAAAATACATTAATGAGCAAGATGCATCAAGCTCCTAACGCATAGATGATGCGCAGATGTGAAATATCAGCAATTTATAACGCCAAATTGAGGCAAAGTCGAAGAAATCGACATGTGAGAATTTATCTCATCATCTCAGAGAAAGTATTTCTCTAATTATAAATATTTCCAGGGAGATGCCACCAACGTATTCTACAATGCTGGCAATGACAAAAGGCATACAAAAAATTCATATAATAATTTCATATTAGGTACTATCAGTTCATGATTAATCAAGGAAGAAAAAAAATCAAAAGACCAGCGGTAAATACACATTAATGAACCGCTAAGTGGTGATACAATCAATATCATATATTACAAATGTGTACATATTTTGATATAGAAAAGAACTGTTGTAGAGTTAGACATATTAAATAGTCCAAGACATAACAGTTAGGTGGAATCATGCGGGCATCTAGACAAAATGTCTGCCATCACATTTTCTGAGCCACGGATAGCTCGCACCGAAAAATGAAAAGGTTGAAGAGCAATGGCGTATCGAGTTGATCTCGAGCTCTTCAAATTTTTACTTTGAATAGCTGTAAGAGCTTTCTGGTCAGTTTCCACGATGAAATGCGCGCCAAGAAGGAATCTTTGAAGTTTGAGAATTGACCAAACCATAGCCAACAGTTCACGGTCTAAAACCGAGTAATTCCTTTCTGCCGCATTAAGTTTTCGAGAAATATACATAACAGGATGCAGAGTTCCAGAGTACTCCTGCATTAGTGCCGCTCCAATCCCAGTGGATGAAGCGTCACTACGAAGAAAAAATGTCTTATCTTTAGTAGGTAACATCAAGATAGGTGGAGTTGAAAACATAGTTTTGATCTTATCCAGCGAAGACTGGCAGTCCTGAGACCAGTGAACTATATTAGAAGACCCTTTCTTTAGTAGTGTAGAAAGAGGTGCCATGATAGAGGATAGATTCGGAATGAATCGTCCATAAAATTGTATGAGGCCTAAGAGACTTCGCACTTGCTTTTTAGTCTTAGGGATAGAGATGTTAAGTATCTTAGTGGTATTATGGTCCTCTGTCTTTAGGAAACCATGACCGACTCGGTGGCCTAGGAAAGAAATTTAGCTAAAACCAATGCAGTCTTTAGAGGGTTTCGCTGTCAGGTTATGCTCGCGTAAAGTAGACAGTAATTCATCTAACCCCGAATAGTGATCTTTCCAAGTATCGCTGACAAGACAGATGTCGTCTATGTATGCAATAACATCTGACCGATAAGATAGGATTTCACGCATCATGCGTACAAATGTAGCTGGGGCGTTCATAAGGCCGAAAGGCATGAAATTCCATTGGAACAAACCCCTGGGTGTAGAAAAAGCAGTAAGAGGTTTGGCGAGTTCAGATAACGGAACTTGCCAATATCCTTTAGGCAAATCAAGTTTAGTGAAAAAAATGAGATTTAGAAAGCCTAGTAAGTAGCTCTTCTAGTAAAGGCATAGGTTCCGCATCGAACTTCGTAACTTGATTCAATTTGCGATGGTCAACGCAAAGACGTATGTTATTGTCTTTTTTTAGAACAATAACCATCGGCGAAGAATATGCAGAAGTGGATGGTTCAATTATTTTTTAATCTATCATCTCATCCACCTCCTTCTCAACCTGTGCTTGAAAATGTATAGGGAGAGGATAAGGTCTGACCCTAATAGGATTTAGGTCAGTTAGAATAATGTCATGTTCAATGACATGAGTAAGTCCAGGGATGTCAGTAAGGACATCCTGAAATGTTTGTAACATAGCCGAAACTTCTCGCTGTTCTCCTAGAGACAAATCAGGAGAGACAGTAACATTTTTCCATGATTCACTAGAATGAAGTGGGATCATTGGAAGCGGAAGATTAACATCCGAAAAACTTGTTTCCTCATCCTGTATTACGGACAGTGATGAGTAATGACCATGTTGAACTGGAGAATCGTCCGTTGCCTGGAAAATAGGCTGTAAATAATCCGGACGTTCATGGAATTCCGTAAGCATGTTGATGTGGAAGGTTTTATGCTTCCCATCGATATCGACAATATAGTCAACATCTGAAATTTTCGATATTATATCGTACGGACCTTTCCAAGAAATAAGAAGTCTGTTTTCCCTACAAGGTAGCAAAACAAATGCTTTGTCACCAGGACAAAGTTGTCGTAAGGTTCTTTTCTTATTGGCAAATTGCCTTGCCTTCTGTTTAGCAAATTCAGAAGAAGAAGTTGCCAATTTGCATGCTTCGATAATCTTTTGTCTAACTGCGATGACATATTCATAAGAGGATTTTGTGTCATCGTCAGTATTATCAGCGGTTATGAGATCATGAAGCAAAGACATAGGGCTGCGCGGTTGCGCGCCAAAGACAAGTTCAAAGAGAGAAAATCCTGTATGTTCATTGGGAACCTCTCTGTAAGCGAAGAGGGCCGCAGGTAAAACCCTGTATCAATCTTGAGGATGATCCTCAGTTATCTTCCCTAATAAGTTTTTGAGTGTTCTATTTAGACGTTCGACCATCCCATTAGACATTGGGTGATAGATACTACTCAAAGATCTTTCTATCTGCAGAGTAGACATTACTTGAGACATGGTATCCGATACTAGTTGGGTGCCATGGTCTGATAATATTTCTCCGGGAAATCCCAGACGAGAAAATATAAGCCAAAGAGCATCTGCAATATCAGCAGTAGTAATGCTCTTCAGAGGAATAGCCTCTGGCCAACGTGTGCACATATCAACACATGTCAAGATAAACTGATGTCCTCTGGCAGACGTGATCTTAAACGGACCAATAATTTCAATTGCCATTTTCTGAAACGGCCGAATAGGAATGTCTGCAGCCTGAATAGGCGCAGCACGGCGTGGACCTTTGGATTTGACCTCTTGACATACTTTACAAGATCGACAATAAATCCGTATGTCCTTGTTTACAAATGGCAAAAGAAAGCCGCAAGGACTCTTGACTTCGTACGGGAAAAACCCATATGTCCAGCACACTGAGAGTCGTCAGCGTGCTTCAAAATTCTAACTCTCATATTATTGGGTACAAGAATCTGAGAATGCATGGACTTAGCGGAGTCTTGCACCATACGTACAAGTACGCCATTCTTCCTTGTAATCCAAGATTTACGATTTGTATCTTTATTCGGATCACCTTTTGTTGCAAGAGTGAAGAATTTCTTCACAGAGGGATCATCTTCCTGTTGTTTTATAAATGAGTCACGAGAAATAACCAAGGGATCATCTTGGTTATGCACTTCATTATCTTCAGTAGATGAAGTTTGAGGCATATTAAGAGCTTGAGCTCTTGTGACTACTGCATTAGCAGTTTGCATATTTTGATTTTCCCAAACGGAAATTTGTTGCGGAGTGCATTCTTTGACTCCGTGAATACGATCGATGATAAGATCAGCGATCGGATTCGGTAGAAGACATGCGTGAACATCTCCTGTAAAGAAAGGAGTAGCAATCTTAATGATAGCAGTAGAGTATTTCTCTAAAGTGCCGCCAAATGTTACACATTTGACTACTTTTCCTGTTGCACGAGAAGGATCTACGAGTGACTGCCTAACACCAATGGTGGTGCATCCAGAATCAAAAAGAACTGAGACTGGATTGTCATTAACTAAACCTTTGTGTAAGACAAGAGAACCTCTTCCATCATGCGCGACTGACGCAGGAAGAGCGGGAAGAGGATGTCCGCAACTTAAAAAGGACACCGTAGTTGGTTAAAATAATGTTTTGCATTGGGGGCACTGAGATGCTCTCACAAAATCAAAAGCAGAACATGCCATATTATTAGCATCATTATTATCTTTAGATTGTTTATAGGCTTCATGGGACTCTTGCTGTGCAGAGTTTGCCTGGAAATGAGATTTATGTCTTTTGTATTGTGATCTACCTTGATCATTATTGCCTCTGTAATTATTATTGTTAACTTTATTGTAACCGCTATTTGGGTTTGAGTCATAGTTCTCATGGTTACTATTATCATGTTCATTATAATGAGTATCTCTGTAATTATGATCTTGTTGTCTCCATGACGGATAACTTGGATAGTTTCTATAATGACTTCCTTTGCAGAAATTCCTATAATTGTGACCACCCCTGAATCGAGGGCTGTCGGCTCGTCTCCAGTTCTTCGAAGAAGAACCCTGAAATGATTGGTTACCTTGGTTTTGATACCTATTATCGTTACCCTTTTTATCAAACATGTTTTGTGGTCTTTGAAATTTGTGTGAATAATTAGGATTGTATGGTGTTGCTGAAGCAACTGGCATACTCTCCTTAATCTTAATGTTGCCAAAAGTCACGTCAGGGTGTGCAGTGACATATTGGGAACAATATTCTTCCATTTCATTTAGTGTTTTGGGTTTACGCTCATGTATAAATTCAAGGAATGGTTTATTCACACATGACATAATCTTATCTCTGAGCAACAAATCCATAAGTGCTTCATATGTTTTTTCTGTTTTGGATAGCTCAATCCATCTTGTAAATGTAAGACGTGCCTTTGCAATGAATTCTGAGAATTCTACACCTGCCTCAGGCACCATTGTCTTAAACAACATACGATAACCTTCTTCTGACAATTGATATTTTTTTATCAAGGCTGCCCTAATAACATCATAATTATCTTTGTCAGCCTCTTCCACCAAACATAAACTAGTCAGAGAATCACCTTTCAAACTCTCTGATAACTGGTTAGCATACTGTGATTTATCCACATTATGAGTTCGACAAGAACGTTCAAATCTATCCAGCCAGAATGTAATATCGTCACTGGAAGGATTGAACGGTGGTAGCTTAACCTTAAAAGTAGAAGGTTTACCATTATTACCAAATGACTGATTACCACTACCCATATTTGTCAATTTCAATTTCTCTATCTCAAGAGCTAAGAGTTTCTCCTCATGTTCCATCTTTGCTTTTTCTTTTCTTTCATCAGCTTCTATTTCTAGTCTCTTTTGTTCAGCCTCTCTGTCTAATCTCATTTGTTCAGCCTCTGTGTCTAATCTCTTTTGTTCAGCCACAGCTTCTCTGTCTAATTTTTTTTTTTGTTCAGCTTCAGTTTCTCTCTCTAGCTGCATTTGCATCTTTTCAGCCTTTTGTGCCTTGGCAAACTGAGCAAGTGCAAACTCTTCTAATTTCTCTTCAGTTTTGCCCAAGGCTATGCCTAGCTTGATAATTTCCTCTAAAGTTGACATTTTTTTTTCATAACCCTCCACTCCCAAAGGAGCATAGGCCTTCAACAAACACATGCCAAGTCCTCCTGTCACGTGCCATCATCTCAAGTTCTTTCCATGTTCTCCTCATCATTTTCACCTCTGTTTCCAACTCTCTTCTCCATGTATTTCTTGGTCTTCCTCTGCCTCTCTTGCCCTGGGGGTTCCAGAACAAGGACTGCCTTGTAATGCTATCAACAGGTTTCCTCAGTGTGTGTCCTATCCATCGCTATCGTCTTCTTCTCATCTCTTGTTCCACTGGCACTTGTCCAGTTCTTGTCATCAGTTCCACATTGGTAACCTTGTCATACCATTTTAATCCCTCTATTCTACGCAAGCACCCATTTATGAAAGTCTGTAGCTTTTTGGTTGTTGTCTTTGTTGTTCTCCATGTCTCCGAGCCATACAATAGGACTGACTTCACATTTGAGTTGAAGATTCTTATTTTCGTGTTGGATCCTATTTCTCTTGATCTCCATATATTTCCCAATGCAATGAAAGCTCCTCTTGCCTTTTGTATTCTTATTTTGATATCGCTGTCTGTCCCTCCAACTTTATCTATATTACTGCCAAGATATGTGTATGATTCTACATCTTGTATTGGTGTTTCTTCAAGTTCAACCCTGTTTTCATTACCTGCATTTTTTCGCATTATTTTTGTCTTTTCCCTGTGTATTTTCAGACCCAATTGCTGTGACCTCTCATCGAGTGTTTTCAATTTGTCCTGCATCTGATTACGGTTATGGGACAGGAGAGCCAAATCATCAGCAAAATCCAGATCATCCAACTGCTTAGTCAGAGTCCACTGAATTCCATTTCTGTTGTGTGTTGTCGATGATCTCATAACTCAATCTATTGCCAGCAAGAAAAGAAATGGAGACAAGAGGCATCCTTGTCGCACTCCTGTTCTTATCCCAAATGGTTCTGTAAGCTGTCCTTCATGAAGAACTCTGCACGTCATGTCTTCATATGTTTTCTTTATTAAATTAATGATCTTCAGGGGAACTCCATAATGCCTCATCAATTTCCAAAGTGATTCTCTGTCCACACTGTCAAATGCTTTTTCGTAGTCCACAAATCCGATGTATAGTGGTGAATTCCATTCCAGACTTTGTTCAACTATTATTCTCAAAGTGGCTATCTGGTCTGTACATGATCTGTTTTGTCGAAAACCTGCTTGTTCATCTCTCAATTTCTTGTCTATGGACTCCTTTAATCTCTCAAGGATAATCCTGTTCAATACCTTTTCTGGCACTGATAGTAACATTATTCCTCTATAATTTGTGCACTCTTGTAGATTTCCCTTCTTAGGCAACTTAACCAGATATCCTTCCTTCCATTCTGCTGGTATCTCTTCTTTTTCCCAGACTTTACCAAGTAATTTATATAACATCTCTGTAGCCGTGTCGATATCTGCTTTGATGGCCTCTGCTGGAATGCCATCAGGTCCAGACGCTTTTCCATCTCTTAGGAGCTTTATGGCTTTCTTTATTTCTTCCTTCGTTGGTCTTTCACCGTTAATTTGTAGCTCTTCTTCTGCTGGCTGGATGTCCGGCGGGTTTTGTGGAGCTGGTCTCTTGAGAAGGTCCTCAAAATATTCTGTCCACCTCTTCATTTGCTCTTGTATATTGCTGAGCAGTTTCCCATTCTTATCTTTTATGAGGCAACTTGTTTGCTTGTATTTCCCTGTTAGCTTCTTTGTGCTGCTATACAGTTCTCTCATATTTCCTTTGGCTGCAGCATCTTCTGCCTCTCTTGCCAACTCCTCAATATACTTCCTCTTGTCTCTTTTGATACTTCTTTTTACTTCTTTGTTTGCTTCTGTGTACACTTCTTGAGCCTTGGCTTTGGAACTTCTGGTTTTGCTTGTGTTTAACTCTGCTTTCTTGTTTTTTCTATCTTTTATCTTATTGATGGTTTCTGTTGTTATCCATGCTTTTTTGTTGTCTTTCCCTTTTCCCCAGTATTTCTTCACATGTCTCCTTCCATACCGTTTTGACCTGCTGCCAATAGTCTTCTGTATTCTCTACATCTTCCAACTGTTGGAGCACTTGGAATTTGTTGGATACTGTGACCGCAAACTTGTCTCTTGTTTCTTGATTTCTTAGCTGTCCTACATTAAACTGTTGTCTTTAATTTTGCATTGTTGCATATCTCTTGAGTTTCATTTTTACTTTGGCTATCAGAAGATGGTGATCTGATGCCACATCTGCTCCTCTATATACCTTTACATCCTGCAATGATGATCTAAACTTCTTCTTTATGCATATATGATCGATCTGATTTTCTGTTCTATGGTCTGGTGATATCCATGTTGCCTTGTGTATTCTCTTATGTGGAAACATGCTTCCTCCTATAGCCAGTTGATTTGAAGCACAGAAGTTTGCGAATAGTTCTCCATTTTCATTCATTACTCCTAGCCCATGTTTTCCCATGACTTCTTCAAATCCGGTATTGACTGTACCTATCTTTGCATTCATGTCACCCATCAAAATTGTGATGTCTCTTCTTTTTACTTTATCCATAATTTCCTGTAGTTTAGTATAAAATGCTTCTTTCACAGACTCTTCTTTGTCATTAGTTGGTGCATAACATTGGATGACATTGACATGAATTTTCTTTTTAGCTGTTTTGAAAATAGCTGTTATTATTCTGGGTCCAACAGCTTCCCATTCAATGAGTGCTTTCTGTGCTTCTTTAGATAACATAAGAGCTACCCCTTCACTGTGGTGTGAACTTTCGTCTTCGTGTCCTGAGGACAGCACCAATTCACCTGTGATGAGTTTCTTCCTGTCTACCCCCTTCCACTTTGTTTCACACATTCCCAGAACCTCGATTTTGTATTCCCTCATTTCTGCTGCTACTTGTGCCACTTTCCCTTGTTCGTTCAATGTCCGAACATTCCAGGTGCCAAATCTGGAAGTTCTCCTAGAAGAAAGAAGGTTAGTCAGCAACACAGACTCCTTTCGGCTTTCTCTGTGTTGCATCATACGCCTCCCCGCGAGAGGACCTTCCCCTGTCTTGGATGGCTGTGTTTTATTTTCTTTATTTGACTTGTCCATATTTGTTGAAGTTTTTTGTGGTTTAAATTTTTTTTACAGGATGGGGTAACCGGCCCCATGCCCAACCCTCCTTAGTCGCCTTCTACGACATGCTTGGCCGGGGACAGTGTTACTATTCTTTGCTCCCCTTTCGGGCCCCGGTAACACACGGGTGAAAGTTGACATAATATCTAACAATATGTGACTTGTTACCTGAAATAATAATGCAATTTATTTCAAAGTAAATGAAAGCAAGTTTTAATAAACTTGAATAACTAGCTTCTTTTATCTCAATCTGTGTGGGAGACAAGCCTTTAGTAAGGTCTTGTATAATAATGTCACCAGTTTATTCTATACCTCAAGTACACTACACATCTAATAGTGTATGATCAAATATACCTATAAATAGTATCTGTCAACCACAAAAAACATAAACAAAGGACAATCAAGAAAGACAATATGAAAACATTTGCAGTAATCAAATAAATCAAATAATAAAACTAAAGAAAAAAAATATCACAGAGCCTGTGATGATAACTGCAAAAAGTAAACAAAACAAATGACGTCACAGTGTATAAATATAAATTTGTATAAAACTAAATGAAAGGAAAGAAGGGACATACAAGTACAAACAAATCAAAACAAAACTAAAGAACAGGGAAAATATTACAAAAACAACGATTTACATCTCATCACAACTAACAAAAATAGCAACAAATGTTGCCAGCAAATTTTCAATCAAGAAAATTGCACCTACAGAACACTAACATAGGACCTCTATCACGTGGTATTCCTATGTTAGTCACCTACCCAACCAGCCCGCGAAATAGACACACCGAGAAACAAATAAATATAATATGACCATTTAAACATAAATACATATATGTCATATAATGTAATCACATAGCATGTGAATGTGATGTGTTGCAAAAAGAATTTCAGGTCCGCAATATAATGGCACACTGTCTGATGAAAAGAAAATAAACTGCCACATTAATCAATAATATTTCTGTTCTAAACTATTACAATGTTCAATAATATGTAGATGCGCACAAGAAGATCCACCGTTGACAGTTTCTAGAAGGACTTCTCAGTTCAATACCACTGCATTTCTTGTTAACACAGATAAACACAAGATCCAAACTTTCTGTGTAATGCTGTCCATACAACTAAAAATGTCAACAAACGCTGACCTAGTTACTGCCTCTGACAGGTCACGTGGCAACATGCTGACAAAGTGTAGAGTTGTACTGCTAGTGTGTCGTATGAGGCGTCAGGGAACCATCAGTAGTTGATTTCCAAATCAGTCCTCTGTGAAGGTTAGACCCAGGAATCTGGCCTACCAGTGTTAATATTCATAGAATGTGCCGTGTCGCAATAATGGGTGTTGTAGGTAGATGAAGACTGGGCGTATGATGGAAAACAAAGGTCAACTCGACCGACGCAGGGTTGTGTAAACATGGAGTGAGAGTGCCAGGTACGCGAATGATGGAATGTTCTGTGGAGTTGACAAGTGGACAGGACACTCACTCACTCAGCTGGAAGTCAACGACATAGACGACTGTGGACGTTTACTATGGTTTATTAGGACGCACACTTCGACAACACAGCTACAGTCACTTGAACTGGTTGGCAAGAAATCATCGTATATTTGACAAAAGGGTGACAATATCAGATGTACATGTATGTGGCATGTCAATATAATGGAACGATAGTAAGCAAGCATTCAATCTTCGGGTTGTCTATCGTCTCATGCTTCAACCGACTAATCGCGTCAGTTAAGGTGAATACATTATCATCAACAATGGTTCACTGTCAGAACCTTCTTCTGGCTAAGTTTCTCAAGCCGTAAATTTATCAAATACTTATGGCGACAATGTTAAACCACAGTAATGGATTTTCATAATATATAGATCTCTGTACCATCATCAGATAATAAGACCTTTTCTGTTCTCCGACAATGATCCGCTACAATGGCGGGAATCCAAAAATGGCTCTTCTCCATGAGCTTCGCTCACCCAGGATGATAAATTAAGAAGCACAATTACTTCGTTATTCATACGTAAATGTCCTCATTGAGCTTCCATACATATCTGTTATCAACAAGGCTGGTTACATCAAATAGTCTAGCGCTGCAAGATAATATGTCGTCTTCCTCTGTAGTCAACAATCCTAGATGTACGATAATACGTCTCTCATCTAGGCTTAGCAAAAGTTCAGCCAAAAAAAAAAAGGGTTTGGTTTTACCTTGCTTTAGAAACAAACACATTATCGAATAATGCACGCCATTCCTTGGCGTTAATAATAAACATTAGGAGAATCTCTGATAATACAGTCATACAGAGTAACAATTTCCTTCCTAGAATAATTCACAGAGATCAATCTTTAAACTTTCTAAACGACTAGCCCATAGCAGCGACATGACAGCCTTCTTGTCGACACCAAATTGACGCATGCCCAGAACTACCTTTTTTGACCCACAGCGTTCAGCTCAAAAAATAGGCCGACATTGAAATAGAAAGATTCACAGATATAAGACCGAATCACTTTAAATAGTCAAGGAATACATATAAATTCAGGCCATAAACATATTAAGCAAGACCAATCTGTTTTCTGGCTATACCAAACGCAAAATGACATAAATCCAGTATTCATACGCCAGACCGAGACACAAGAACAGATAAGTCACAGAACCGAATACAATATCGAGTATTCAGAATTCTGTCCCTTCGACTGAGAATCATTAATTCTCAAATAAATACTTTTTCATCAGACAAATAGATAACTTTAAACATATATTGCCTGCTAAAAATCTGTTGGTAACAGACTCACAGTCCCTAAAGAACGCTCACAGTAGGCCCTCGGTTAAGTGGGATGTACCCTACTGGAGTCACCTCCGAACCGAACCCGCTGAAATGCACACACATATATAACATAAAACAAAGAAATATATAACATAAAACAAGATGTAGTAATTAGTGCTGAGGAAGGCTTAATTCAGTCACAACATAAAGGCACAGTTCACAAACACAAAGCCATTTATCTTATACTGGCGAAAAAAAATCCTAGCCTCTGGAACAACAACAATGAAGTTCACAGCACACACAGTTCAGCGCTAGGACGATCCA